>CM023360.1:36875096-37011188 GCA_013282895.1 Eriosoma lanigerum
ATTACCAGGATTAAGGTTTGGACCAGTACGGTTTAATGCCCATCGTATCTCTCACCCGACCTTCGTCTAAAATGTACATTTTTAACTAAGTTTTTAACGAAACACCTGCATTCGGATCTACCTTCTCTCATTCCCAGGAAAAAAAAGAAGTCCACCGCCACGTAACTTGACAACGGGAAAACTCTTAACCGTGTGTAACAGCCGCGTGTTTACGTAAAGTTGTATTGTTTTTCTGCCACGCGGTTAAAAGGATTCGACTATAATAAAAAATATATACGAGTAAATAAAACAGCCTTTTTTTGGAGATTGAGATAGAAATAAAAAAATTAAGTATAAACATGCGTGGTGTCATTTATACACACACACACATATATATATATATATGCATATTATATAATACGAACATAACCCTCCGCCGCCTGTTAAACCATTTTAAACTAACTCTTTTTCTCGTGATAGTTGTTATATGTAATAAAACAGAATAAAACGTTGCACAACATTCGGAAAATGTGAACGTGAAGAAATTATCGAGGCCATTTCGTCGTCCCCCAGTTATAGTAAAATCCAATCTATTTTACTCTTTTTGGCCGATCGCCCAATAGTAAATATTATATCCGGGCCGATGAATATTTCTCGCGAGATTTCGAATAACAGCATCTTGAAAATACAATTTAAATCACCAAAGTAAACTAGATTTATTTTTTTCTCCCCGAAGAACATTTTAAATATTTCAATATTACATTTTCACTTAATAATTTCATAAATATATATATATATATATATATTTATGTAGATACCTATAATATGTTATAAAATATTTTATATATCATTTTTACACAGCTCGTATACGATATTTCACATAGTTCACGTTGTCATACTTATTGTTATTATAATATATTCAGTAATAATAAGGTCGTATTTTACCTATTAATATGCAAAATGAACATCTAAAGTTTAAGGTAACGTAATGCAATTATTAACTATACATCATAATAATTGTCGTTTAAATTGATAAACTTCATTTTGGGAATATCCTGAATATTTCAATGCTCTTATAGGTTGGAATTATTAGTCTTGTTATAAGAGACGTGATTTATGTCTAACGTCTAAATGATTAGGAAAATCTGTATTATAAACTATTGTTCAAACTTTCAAGGAAAATTAATCGTTATATTATAACTCGATGAACGATTTTGTATGTCTATTTAAACACACGTGGTATTTTATAATTAAAATAATTTCCGTATAATAAATGTATAAATGGTTTTATTTTTTATCGAAAATACTGAATAATATTATAATTGACGAATTATTTTGGACATGTGATTACAATCATATTTAAACAGTGTTGTACAAAGATAACCCATAATTTATCTAGATAAAATAACAGATAATTGATTTTAAATTTATCTAGATGAGATAAATAGATAATACTTAAAATTTTTATCTAGATAAGAGATAACCAATTTTATCTAGATAAAAAAAACAGATAATTAATATTCAATATTGTAGATCCAACGTGGCAACGTTTGTATTCGGCATAAACCATAATATTTATTATCATGGTTATTTTGTAAATATTATTATTATTATTAATTATAAACTATCTAATGTTCCAGTTAAAATTATAAATAGTGTTAACAGAGCGTGGTTTAAAATAATTTTGTATCAAAATTTTTAAATCATTGATTGAATAATTATCTAGATGATTATTCTCAGATAGTTTATTTATTTATCTAGATAAGATAAAAAGATAACTGTATTTTATCTATATAATGCACAACACTGTATTTAAAGTTACGAAAATCCCATTGATAATGTTTATTATCATTATTATTATACTAATACAGGAATTAGGAATATTTAAGTGTCAACATTGATAACACAATAATATAATTAATTACAATATTTCTTATATTGTTATAGGTACTAAATTAACGTTGTGTCATCATAATATGAATCTCCAATATTTAAGTTTACCGGATAAAATCACATTTCCGTGTACGTCCCGCCTTGATATAAATTTTTTTAAATGTTACGTTGCATGCAAATATTACACGGACAATATTAATGGGATACATTTATCATATTAATTGTTTTTGTGTTCTCGTTGAACCATATCACTAATATTATTTCAGTACTTAGCAGCAATGCAGCATAAATTATCGAAACCCCTCGCAGTCGATAACGTTCCAACAGAAATGTTACATTTGTAAGCTCAGCACAATCCCTTATTTACTCTGCATGAGGTATATGTTAAGTAAATTAACGTGACTGAGCCACCATAAACAAATTTTCGATCAGCTTGAGCACGAATATATAGTGTACATCAAGTGTAAAAAAACTACTTAGCAGTTATTTTCTTTATTGCTTTAATAATGTAGGAGGTGTTACTTTTACATTTTTTTATGTTAATTTCATTCGGCTTTATTGATGCGCCGAGTGTTGCGAAAAGATCCTCCTTATTATAGTCGGTTCCGTCTGCAGTGATAAAAATATAAAATAAATATATATATATATATATCTAATAACTAGGTAAATAAAAAAAAAAAAAGACTTTTATATAGGCAATATACATATTTTTTAAAAATACGTATATCTACGTACTTACTACATTTTTATATTTTTTATATAAATATATTAATAAATGCAGATTTTTCTAACAACTTCTAATGTTGAGCATAAAAAAAAATTATAATAATAATAAAATATATCTTATCTATCGGTGTTTACAGTAATTTTTTTCTTCATTGTATAATCTAATTTCTCACTGTCGCGTATACCTAACCTAACCTATCTATGCATATAGGTAAGTATTATAATTTTTATACATTTTTCAACGGCAGGTTGTAATTTAAAACATTGTTAGGTTAACAATGTCAATATATATATATACGTTTTGTTAGATGTTAATCAAATTAAATACGTTTACATTTATTTTAATTAAATATTTTTGCAAAATGGCAATCATTTTCTAGAACGGAAAATGTTCAATTTCCTTGTATTCTACATAATAAATATATTATTCACTAGTTTAACAAATTCTTAACAGTAAGTAAATAACAATTTATGTATTTGAATTAAATGCCGTGTCATAATTATCTAAAGGACAAATATAAATAATACAAAATTATGACATATTTGTTAAATTATTATAATAGTGTGATATAATGCGTGGGATGAATATATTTAAACACTTATCGCAGTTTATATATATATTATATTTATCACACAAATTTACTGATCATAAACGTTTTTCTTGTAAAACATTTAAGTTTATTTTCCTCGTGTGGTAAAAACAATGTTTTATGAGGTATAAAATGTGTTCGTTGTTCTAAAATATAATTTATATATAATTTTAAATCTTGAGACTCTGTAGATATTGTAGTGAATTTTAATTAATTTACATTTTACCGTAATGTATTTATAATTTATTAAATGCTTAATCACTGAATCCATTATGCTCATTTTATTTTTAATATTAAAATAGGTCTACATAAGTTGCTAAGTTTTCGATTAATAGTGACGGGTATTATATGGAATGAAATTATAAGTTTATGAAATACTTTCGAACAATAAATTCAATTATAACAGGATACAGCTAAAAATAAGTTTTTATTTTATACAGGACAGTGAATATTTGTTTTTCCTATAAATTATATTATAATTATATTATTTAATTTATTTAATATATAATTTATTTATATATATTTATTAATATATATGAACTTATTTTTTGGTAATAATTGTTTATTTATTTAAAAATAGAATTATAAAAATAGAAATTTTATCAACATAAATATTTCAATTTATCAAATTATTAGGACTGATTTGTTCATTAACTTTTAAGTGAATGTAATTATTATTATTATTATTATTATTATTTTTTTTTTTTGTACAATTAAATTAAATGATAGATTCCTGTAAAAATATATATCATAAAAAGAATAGTGGTTGTGCTGCGAGAAAAAGTTCGAAAAATGTAAGAATTTCATTATAATATTTAGAAATAAATGATACGTTTGGGTCTTAGAGGACACGATATAATTGGTCGAGAATGGAAGAAAGTGGTAGCGTTTTGTTTTTCCTTCAATATATGCAAAATTCTAAATCTCTTTACATGTTTATCATTATATAAATTAGTTTTGGAACAATAAGAAACTACTATAGGTAGCGGAAAATTAAGTAAAATTCTACAATTTTTATTCGCCTAAACGAATTTGTAAAACACACTGAATAACCCGTATAAAGAGAAAAAGTGTGGGACGAAACGTAAAGAAAATAATAAACGGTGATGTTACAGAAGAAGAAGGGGATAGGAGAAATCGTGATAATGAAGTATAGTTGTACATTAAAGATGACTGTTTATGAGCGATGAAGAAAAGAGAAAAAAAATTCCCGGAATACGCGTAGTTTTCACAATTCACTGGACACGTCCACGCCGATTCTCACTCGAATTGAAAAATTCGATTTTATGTCTTAACCATATTATATGAGCAGATTTCCTTTAAATAGAATTGAATATTTCATACAGGATAATCAGAATACTGTTTTATTAAAAAAATATAAATAACTGTCGATAACGTTATTTTCAACATTTTTAATCTTTTTTTTTTTGTATAACACAATGTTCTGAATTTTTGATCACCTTGTATACACGTGAAAATATGTACATTGTTATTATATGTCAAAGATGAAACATTGTGTTCTCATCTGTATAATGTCCATTAAACTTTATATGAACGTAAACAAAAGTATTGTCTAATGTTTTCTTAATACTCCTCCATATGGGTGGAGTAAGGGAGAGACATTGACCCGCCCCATGGTAAATATAAAAAATTAGAAAATCATTAACAATTGTTTAAATTCAATATATTATTTGTACGAATGAATTGCTATTTACCATAATTTTTCAATTCGATTTACATAGAGCAATAAAGTACAATATGTATTCAGTATAAACTATAAGGTATAACCCTCCCCATCTTTTAGCTAAGCCTATCTATAAATATATTGATAAATTAAAATGTCTCCCCCTTCTGAAAATTGTCTTTTACATGCTCCAACACGGTATACGTATGTATAATATAACAATAATAATAATAATATTATAATATTGTGTTAATCTAAAAAATCGTATAATATACAATTGATTTAAACTGGCCTAGACAATCGATAACAAACAAAATACGAGACGTCTTACGCGCAATGTTATTGATGGCACTATAAGTGTATTAACCGCGAACGATTGCGAGAGAATGAAATATATTATATCAAAAGCAAATACAATTAATTTAACGAACCGAGTGATTTCGAACGCCGTGGAAAAATACATTTAGAAAAATAAACAGACTTATACTTTGACTCTGAAGAATATTACTGTGTCAACTAATACGTAATTCGTATTTAGGTGTATACAATTTCACCGAATTTACGTAGATTTTTTTTTTTTTTAATAAAACAAGCAAATCATTATTAAACATAACCGGACATAATTATTGGGAAATTATATAGAAATATAATTTAATTCGTAAATGTATTTTCATGTTATATTGTAATACCATAATTTAATAGTTAGTATTTAACAGTTTTACTCAAACTTTTTCACATGGATAGCCCCTCAAACTATTGTTTTTAAATAAAATATTTTACGCGTCGCAAATACAAAATTACTATTTGGCGATACAAAATTTTGATGGTGAAAATATTGTATAATAACCCATTATCACTGTAATAGAACCGAGATTTAAATGTTTTGAAATACGATCCGTTTTTACCAGACCTATATTATACGGTCGTTTATATAGATACTTACTATATAATGGCATTGAACGACGATCGACCGAAACGCCTCTAGAAAACATAAGGACGCCGACATATACATTTACTCCGGCATACGGTCATCCAATCGCTATATACATTTTTATTGGAGTGCTTATGGTGTAGTGCTTAATAGTATATACTTTAGCGTTACTTTTATACAAGCAGCGCCAAAGTGTTTTGGAAATTTTTCAACGCATGTGAATTTCTCGTCCTAGTGAAAAATTATCAACGTTTTCATGTCGTTATTTCTATTTTTAAGCGGAACACTTTAGCAAAAAGCTACATCCGAATATTTGAAATATTTCACACGATATACCTGGGTACATGTACGCAATTGGCCATGCCCGCGTTCGCCACCGTGCAGCTGTTTTGTGGTCGAAACCATTAATTAGCCGTGAGTTGCATTTTAGGGTCATAATAATTGAGGTTTGCATTTACGTTCGGCGTAGTCAAAGGTCGGCAGGGGTATTCTTCCGTACCGAGGTCGTCGTGTCGACCACATATAATATTTCAACCACCAAAGCAATTTAATATAAACGATATATTATATTATATAATTATAATTATGATTTTTCGTTTATCCCACTCGTTTCCGCACACATTAACAACTTATGCGAACACGTGTTAAAAATGTTTTACCGCAGATTGTATCTGTTCGACACATACATCTGCGCGACATTTTATCGATACATCGTTCGACGAATCGTTTAGACTAATTTTTGCACTCGTTCAAAAACAAATATAAATAAATAAATCAAATCCTAGTCTTGGTATAAAACTGTTGTAAACTACAAAAATCTATATTGATAGTGGCTCCTATAATGGCATTCTTCAGTCTGATACATTGCACTTACATTATGTCATTGATAACGTTTAACGTATATAGACCATACAACGTCACGTCAAGCCTACATACTAAACCGATGTTGATTTTTATTATAAAAATCAATATATTATTTAGAACAACCGTGACGGGGCATTCTATTTGTGTGTCGAACCACAACAGAACAAACCATAAAAGCCTTGTTAGGGTTTAAATGCGACTTAACAATATAATCTAACGGTGGCAGAGCAGCTGTAAGGTCACGTGAGACAACTATGAAAAATAAACATGCAATTATTGTTACGTAACTACACTACATTAAATTGAGATTGTTATGTTTGGAGTTTTAGACGTTTTGTATTTTGTAATTAAACTATTTTATCACTCGTGTAACTATTAGCGGGTAGAATAGAAATGCACAATAATGCAGTCGTAAGTAATAATAATAATAATAAAAACAATAATAAATAAAATATATACATTTACAATTTAATACTTATTAGGTGATATAAAATATTAGTTAGTTGTTTCATTGTAATTTTATTGCATTTGTGCGTAGTTTTATATTATGGTTAAAATTAAATGCTCCAATATACTTTACAAGTTATGAAAATATATTCAATAACAAAGAAAGATACTTCAAAATTTCATATAATTATTATGCTTGTTTCTGTGTTATTTTAAAATATAATTATATCAATGAAAAATAAATAATCCTGTAATTCAGGTTGATGAATAGTCGATATAATCTCTTCGTTTTGAACCCAATAAATCAATGTATCATTTTGATTTTTTATTCTAAATGGATGATTTCATTATTAGGTTTGATTGTTGCTGATTTAATAATGCTAGTAGATAGAATCAAATATTTTAGCGGACGATGGAAAAGAATAGTTGATGTTAAAGTGAAAACTTGTGGTTCTAAAACAAAAACAAAAAACATGTTACAGTGTTCAAAGAAAATAAAAATATGAAGTAGAACATAGAATACGAAAAGGAACGGACAATTATAGAAATGAACGATTAAGATCATAAATCTTTGTAAGTAAATTAAAACACGTGACAATTGTATCTGCGCCTTAATATAATTTCCATATAAGTTTTGTAATATGTTTTATTTGAGAATATAATATTTGACAACAGACGTCACAAAATGATTTACGTCTTATACAAATGACGATGAAAAATCATTATGTAATTATGTATATTATGTTTATTTACGATGACATTTAAATGCGCATAAAGTTTTTGATTGTGATATTCCACATTCTTTGACACATCGATAATCGTAATTATACAAATCATTTTCTCTACAAAACGTATCATTTTTTATACAATTTTATTATAATCATGGTTGATTTTTCAGTATTTAACATTGGATGAATTTAAAAGAAAACTATCCTATTATATCAAAATATCATATTTCACTAGAGTATAATACATTATAAACTATACAAATTTATTATTGGCTTTGGTTTCTCAATAATGAATTACTAGTTACTATATACTAATAAAAAAAATATATATATTATGTTCCGAAAAAATGTGTTTATAAAATATTAATTTATGTAATAATAACGTCAATTTAAAAGAAACACATTAATTATTATCGCAAGTACTTTGTTTTTATTTTTTATGATAATACGCTCTTATTCGCTACATATTTTCAATGCAACATAATATAATGGTATTTGATTTATCCAATCGTAATTTAAAAACAAACAAATGGTTTAATAAGTATTTGGTTAACTATATACTACAGATAACATCGAAAATCAGTTTCCATCCGGAGAGGGTTTGAAATAATAATATTATGTTGGTAGATGAATATACGAAAACATGATTTACTATATTGAAACGATCCAAACGATATTGTCAATAGATTATAGCTACTGCTGTCGTACCAAGCCGGATTGATAAAATATAGTATGAATCAAATAGTTTACCAACTATACATAAACAAAATGTTGTTAGTCGTGGGCTTAATGTATATGGAAAAATGATTTATTGCAAGCTAATTTAGTTGAAACGGTTCAATATATTATGTGAAACATAACATAAAAGAAAAATGAATTCGACTTCACATGGTTATGTCATGAAACTTACTACAACTAAGATATTTCTGTACAATTCATGTTAGTTTTATATTAAAAAAAATAATCGACATTGACATTGTTTCGTAGTCACATAATAAGTCAATAACATTTTTTACGACCGATTTCCATTAATTTTCAAATTATTCGAATGTAAAAATGTACTTGATTTAAAAATTATCGATTCTTTGTGAATATATATTATAAAATTTACTGAGATTTTCGTTGAAATATTAAATTTATGAATTTTAATATTTCAAAAAACAAGACTTGAGATTTTTTATTGACTATTAAAAGAAAATTAAATAGAATTAAGCCAATACTCATAATCATTATTAAGTCAGGTACCTAAACGAAATCATATCTCGTAATGGATTTTTGCATTATACGTATAACTAATATAATTATTTAGTAAACTTTATCGAATTGTATAAAAATTCAATTAAAATATTTGAAGTTTCTCATTGTTTATTAATGAAGCAAGTTTCAAGATTGATTAGGTATTTACGTAATGACATGTTTTATTTTTTGATACGCATAAAAACTAGTATGATTTAGTTGTCCATTTTTTCCTTTTATCAGTTATTTATTTACATATTATTATAATTAGCTTTGATGTATAATCAACGTTCGATTTCATTTTGCATATAGTTTGGGGTGTATATTTATACATTCTTTGTTTTTGTTTTTTTTTTCTTTTTTACATCGCTCCGTTAATACAACAGTCAAACAGTCAAAGTAACAATCAATAAGGCAGATTATTTAAATAATTTGATGTATATGACTGAATACGACTAACGAAGAAGAAAAAAAATTTAAAAGATTCAGGTATATTTGTATCCATAATAAACGATTTATAAGGTATATTATGTCTATCCACATCAAGAGTCCGTTATAGACTTAAAGATTTCTATTCACCAGCGATACCAAATTAAAATAAAATTTTACGCTGTATTCGAATCTTGTAAATTAATTTAAGAAATTAAAACTGGCACTCTCCTTAATTCCTGCTTCCCCACTGTTTTTTGGTGCCTTGTTGTTTTATGAGAATGGAAGAGAAAAGTCTGCTTTTACTTTAAAATAAATCTTTTCACACGCACACATAGACGGTAGACACTCTAACGTACGAAATGAGATGATAGGCCTTCATGAACGAATTATCGATGATTGGACAATTTTTTTTTTGCAATCTTTTTCTTCGTTTACCCGTAAAAACGGAAGAAGTAAAAGTCAATTTAATTATACGAATTTCCTTCGCTATCGACCAGTTTTTAATTAAACAACTTTTCTCTTTTCAATATTCAAAAACTTGGAAGGTAAATTCCGTTTTATTATACTGAGAAAAGTAGTTGTTTCAGTTGTTACAAAACACAATCAGCAATAATACTGATTTTCTCGTTTTGTTATTATATGTTTTCATATTTTAAGTTATTAAAAATTAATATTATGAAACATAAAACAGGAAATTCATAGCGAAAACTCAATTAAATGTAAAGTAGGTAATATGAAAATGTAATCAATACATGAAATTTATTCTATTCCATTATATATTATAATTTTGATGGTTTACCCAAGTATAAAAAACAATGATGTTTTACCACTTTACGAGTATTTTGTATTTAAATGTAAATCGATATTTATTTTAATTGTATCAGATATTAATCACTTAGTTTAAAAATAATTATCGTAAATAAAAACAAATATCAAACAACAATCAATATCGTTTCATTATATAATGTTTAGATAGGTATTATAATATGTTCAATGTAGTTACAATACTACAAAAACTACGACAAAATATAAATAGTTTAGTTCAAATTTAGCAACACTATAATAATTCATTTGTGTTTTGAATATTTGTAACTCGTAACTTTCACTTGTACATTATATCATAGGGATTTTAACTTACAGTTGAAAGATGATTTGTTTATTATTTATTAAGTTACTTATACATTTCTCTTGTCAGATGAAATGGTTTAGGTTATAATTTGTTCACAGGCATTGGGATAGGGAAAAATAGGTCAACCGTTCGACTCAGTGGAAATCTAATCAGTGACGTAAAACCGTCCCTTTTGCAATACTTGTGTAAAGTATCCCCTCTCCGAATTGTTTGGCATCGACTAATATTTAGCGATGTGCAAACCACTGACAAAAGCGAAATTATGCGATATTGAACCGTGACTATAGTTTCTATCTCAATAGTAATTGATCAATAGATATAAAACAACATAATATTGAATAAAGTGTGATAATTATTATGATTTGTCATAATAAAGGTAATATAAAAACGTTATTGTACAAAATTCTACAGAGACAATAAAATATTTGAATATTATTCGATTTTTATCTTTTCACTAAGTAATAACAGATATAAAAACATATAGTGAGGTATATAAAAATTGACCATTGTTCTTTTTTAGTTAAGAATAATAAAAAATATTTCAATCGATTCGTTCGCGTATTAAATTAAACAATGTTGACAATAAAACACTAATTGCCAAAATGTAACGTGACAACGGATATAATAATATGATAAACTTCTTTATTATGTTATAGTATATTCTATACAAAACGAAAGGTTAATACCTACGCTCTTTTTATTTCTGAAATGTGCGTGTGTGTGGATTTGGTAGTTATTAGATGCTTTCGCGGGGGCGTGCTAAAATCGAGAAAATGCACCGACAAAACATAAATATGTATTAGAGAGACACCTAATGACTTAAAGAACAAAGGTATAGTACGATACAAAGAATAATATATATATAAAAAAACAAATTCCTTATTTGTCCATTGGCCTGCATTGACGTGATCCCGGAACTCCCTACGTGATAAGCATGCCGATTGATAGCGTGGGTCGAATAAACGATAAGGATTTGATTTTTATCCTAACTATAAAACGTAGTTTAGCCGCGTGGACGCAGTAGCAAAGAGATTGCTTGCAGATGATTTTTATTTTATTTATTTTTTTTTTTTCTACTATGAAGAAGGAAAAATATTATTCTAGCGGTTAATATATATTGGCAATTTCGTTGACGCAAACATTAAGTGGTTTGTTTTATCCTATTATTAATGTAACAATTGTATATCAATAAATAATGGTATTTACAAAACGGCAGGAAAACATAAATTTCGTTCTTGTACAATGTTTAATAGAAAATAAATTAATACGCGTGTACGCAATACGCATATTATTATTGAACGCGTGTGTTGTGTATATCATTTTTGTTGTATTTATCACATCGATATCCACGTTTGCGTCATTATGAATAGCAAATAATAATACTTAATAAAATAAATTTTAAACTAATAATTTCAAACAAATGTACCTATAATATCGATATATATTATTATTAAAAAAAAAAAAAAAAAAAAACTATGGAATTACAGGAAAATTCGAATTAAATAAATATGTTACGATTTGTCTTGTTATCAATATATGTATTAATTTTAATTAATATTTTTATTAATTTATATATTGCAAAAGTGCAGATATAAAATTATAATATAATAAATATAATTATAGATGTTATTTTTTTAATTAAAATATTATAAATCTATTCCATTCATAATATTTACCGTTGTAACAAAATCATTTTATCTTCATTTAGTATTAACTACAAAGTTTATTTATTTTTAAATTCTACTAGCCACCCTAGTCCTACATCTCCATGGATCTCGATATTGATCCACAAGGTCATTTTGTCCGTTTATACCGGTTATATTCATATCCACCTCTCCTTCTAACCGTTTATATTTATTTTCCTCACAACTCTTACTGACACGGTATCATCTCTCTTCGTAGCATGTATTCCAATTCGTATTAACCAATATTCTCTCCCTATTTCCCCACAATTGATGCAACTCTTACACATCTTATGTATTTATTTCTTATTCTATCTTCTCTATAATCGCATTGGATATTCATTTTAACATTTTCGTTTCAGTTGTAATCGAAAAAGTAATTATGTCCACGCATTCCGAGACTTTCTAGTCAATATATATATCGTCACGTGTCTATCGTTCATAAATCAACAACTTCATTGTTTTGTAAATTTTCCAACGATATTACAACATTATATGTATGACTATATTTCACTCGCATTATTTACACATTTTCTTAATTAATACGAGTAATTCAGATCGTTTCGATATCTTAAAAAGAATAATATTACCACGAATCATAATAATTAACCCTTTCATCAGTATTGACTCTAAGTTCAGCCCAGTAACAATAACAATAATTTTTAGATTCGCGGAATTCTTAGGAATTGAAAACGAGAAAAATGACAGATATCTCGAATTTTTTCCCTCGTTGTTCTATAAAAAGTTTTGAAAAATATTTCACTCGTATTTCTCGAAATAATTATTTTATGCACTCGCGCGCGACGTCCAAGAGAACAATAACATATTTTTGGTGTTGTGTAATATTTGAAAAAAAAAACCAGTAAAACAGCAAAACAAAAGGATGAAATTCGTTAGCTATAATGTTATTAGCGTTTTATGCGGTTTAATACGGATCCACGCATAGTGCAAGCGAACGGGGTAACGGACAAATTGCTTTATTGGAGGATGTGTTTATCTCATTTTACCCGGTGCTCATTTATTGCGGACTCGTATCTGCAAAAGCCATAATTTACGTAACTTTAGAGCATTACTTTTTTAGAAAAAAACAAAAAAACAAAAAACTGTTCCTCTTCACCCACCCCCATTCCGTGATGCCGTCGGTAGGTACCAGTCCCTACTAATGTGTTTATAATGAGTTTCAAATACACGATGTTATACTTTTGGATACCATTTTCTCCTCGTCTCTTTTTTTTCGGCTACTTTTTCCCCTTCTATCCGCAGGGACACACATTTGAATTTCCACAACATCACTACCTACTTTATATATATATATACTATATTAGCGTGCAAAACGCACGAGTATGCAAAAATATTACTTAATGTCAAATTTATTACTCCTGCGTTCATCTTAAACAATAACAATAGACTAGCGATGCTATCAATTTAGTATTAGATTTCTAATATTAATATTATAAATCCATAACAGAATTATGTTAATTATCGTTGTACACAAACCACGATTATAATAATATGACGTTATCAAATATATAAACGTTTTAACATTAGGATATCCGAAAATTTTTAAAAATTATGAATCTATAGATAATGACGACGCTCATTTCCCTTTAATTTATACAATATTTGTATATAATCGATTTATAGAAATATTATGATATTTCGATTTACTAATGTTGTTTCGGGTATAATCTTGTATGTTTCACGGCGTCTTTTTTCGTCATAATAATAAATAATTAAATATAAAATTATTTGGAAAATATAATATTATCGAAATTTCTGGACTTCTATTAATATAATTTACTGTTATAATATTATATGTATTTGTATTATAAACATGTATTATTAGAACGAAAGGACACAGATTTCGATTATGCAATTGGAACAATTGGACGGATATTGTATTTATGTTAGAATTAGAATGTATTCCAACAATGCCTATGGGCTATGAATGTTCTTCTGTCTGTCCTACGTGGAAGTAATGCATGAAGAATCCGTTTTTACTAGGTAGAAAAATCTTTTTGAAATCCAATATGGGATTTAAAAAAATAGAAAAGAAAACAATACTAAAGTCTATAAATAGGATATTATACTCGTATATAATATATATTGTTATTTCTTATATCCGTCCAATACTCGACTGATCTGGACGTGATAGAAGGTTATATAATACTAGGTACGATGTGGTATATTATTATGTTATAATACAGTAAAAAAAAAAAAAAATGTTTTTACGTACGCCATGTTATATATTTTTCTCCTTCCGGCAGACCGCCTTTGTACATTTACTAATATATTTAATCGTATATTGAAAGAAAAAAGCTAATACGGGTAATATACGTAGGTAGATACATGTATATTATAGTATTTAATCAGTAGGTATACGCTCTTGCGAATCTTTTTATATATTATATTGTAATGTCTTTAGTTCTAAAATCCTGCATTGTGATATTTTTTAATATAAATATAGATACAATATGTGTATAATATTACACCGATATTATCATATCGTTCGCGTTTCGGCGTAGGCTAGTTATTAAAATTATTGAAATAATAAGTGTTGGATTTGAGGAGGGCAATAAGGGACCATGGCCCACTCTAGAAATTTCTATCTTTCGATTGCAGTTGATGGAAAAATTTGTAGTCGAAATTCAAATAGCTTATAGATAATAAAATAAAAAAATGATATTAAATATTAGGTATAAAATAAATTTACATTAAAATCGTTATAATTTTTGAATGGGAACTTTTATATTTTTTAACATAAATATAGATACAATATGTGTATGATATTATACTGATATTATCATATCGTTCGCGTTTCGGCGTAGGCTAGACTACACTAGGAATGTATAGAGTAGTTATTATAATTATTGTAATAACAGATAAATTTTGAGAATCTCGAATTACCATAAACACACCTGGTTTCCCAAAGTGTGTTTGTTTCTCTCAATAACTTTTTACCTAACTATTTCACATTCTCGAAAATCGCAGTGATTATTTGAATTTAAAATATGTTTGGATTTATTTAATCGCCAATATTTATATTATAATGATTTTACATATCCTTTGAGATTACAATAATATAATTCGGCTAATGTTGGATTTTTCTGAAGTTCGATAAAACACAAAAGTTTACAAAAGACATTAAAAGATGAATAAAATCTACAAAACGATTGTCCTAGATTTTTATTTTTTTTTTATTTCTTGAGACACAAGTTTTAAAATAAAATAAATGTGACAATTATTCTATACAGAATGTTTTACATGAGTATTTTTTTTTTTTTTGAAATCGATAAAACGTTGCTTTGGAATCTCGTTAAGCGGTTTCGCTTTTTTTTTCACATTCTATTTGAAATTATAACAATACGTATTATAGTAATTTCTCGTCACGAATACAATTCACGATGAACACTGTTAAAATTTCTAAATCGATCACGTCGTGTTTGTACACTTTATTATTATTATTATTCGCATACGCCGACGATTGGGCGCAAACGCGCGCGCTTACCGAAAATCAATTAAAACTCGCAGTAAATACATTTAACGGTGGTAGACTGCCCTCGGATCGCGGTCGCTCGTGTAACGGGTGCGTTTGAGTACGGCGACGTTGTCCACGAAAAACGTTCGACTAGTCGGCACGTGAATATATGTATATATATATATATATATATAGATATAGAACACAATATTTATATTATTAAATCGTGTTCAGAAAACAGTAACGTTATAATATTTCGTTTTTAAAAAGGTTATACTAAATCGGCGCTTGTTATTTACATTGTATGTTATATCGCAGTCGGCTTTTGATAATTCGATGTCGGAAATAAAAAGTTATAAATAATATATTATAACAAAATATATATAAATGCGTTTTCAAATGATATAAATAAACAAAATGTAATTTTATATCATATGGAAAATCAATGGAAAACAATTATAATTTTACAGTACAGTTAAAATAATTAAATGATCATGTGCGAATACATCGAATTATCGAGAGTCGAGTAGATGGAAGTTTGTTCTTTGTTGTTCGTTTGTTTCACAATAAATTTTACTTCGAATTATTCGGTGTTCATATGTCTATAGACGTTGCTTTTCTTCGAATTATCGCGAGATTGTTCAAGCATTTACTTCGAATTACCAAATGTTTCGATTTATCGAATGTTTGAATTATCAAGAGTCGGCTATACATAATATAATGTAATATATAAAATTAAAATAGTGGTTCGCGTAAGTTCCGCTTGATGTTGGATCGGTGACAATATGATATACTGCCGTATTGTAATTGTATTAATTTATTGAACGTTTTTTTTTTTTTTTTTTTTGGCATCGGTATACTTTGTGTACAACAAAATTACAGGAACAAAGGGCTTTTACGATTTGCTCGTTTCAACAATAATCGATAATGGAAAAATCGAATTTTATTAATCGAATCAGTATGACTACATACTGATAATACTACTGTATTACGTGCAACAATAATAATATGCACGGTCGAATATAATATAATTATATAACCGTTGAATGAAAATAGATTATTCCGTAAAAAAGTTCATAGTAATATTATTAAGTAAAATATATTGTTGGTTATAAATTTTCCACGTAGTTTTTTGTTGATAATTTCTAGTAGATTTTTAAAAATGCAGTTTGCTAAACGTAATTAAATTTACTTCACTATTTGGGAAAAAATAGTGATAGTATTTTAATATTGTCATTTGATAATATATTTTTCACTTTTTCCCGGGTGGTAAATATGGACGGTCTGCTTCATATTTTATTGTTTGCCAGCAGAAAAAGGAGACGCAGACAAAATATTCGATAAATGTTGACGTTATCGGAGATAACGAGCGCTAAAATATATATATATTGTAGAGGTCAAGTCAACACTGTAGTCGGTCGGGGTCGATTGCGAACAATGTTTAAGCGTTATATTTTTTATAGCTCGACCATAATATTGTCAGTTATTATATTACCTATCAATATCGTTATTTATGTTAGATGTAATATTGCAGTTGTCGTATTAAGTAATACAATTATTTCGTCCGACCGAGAGCGAAAAAATATCGAATTTGGCATGTGATTAAAGACTTACGCTATGTTTGTGCTCGTAGATTATGAAATAATTTATATAAGTACTATCATCTGATCACGTTTATGATAATATTTTAGATAATATTCTCGAATCGGACGGCAACGCGGTTTTCAAAGGCGGAGGTCATAGCAGGGCTTATGTACAGGAGAGATCCTATTCAAGGTGATCTACTTATACTAAACTTGCTCACGCTCACAGTTTCCCCTATAAATTTTACATATTTTTGTTTTAAACATTTAAGTACTTCTATACTCCTAATACTTATATTCGTATTTTATTTATATTTTTTGTTATGTAGCTGAAAATATATTCTTTATAGTGTGTTCAATATTATTTATTATTACATACATTTTTTTTTCAAATGGGATTACTTTCCTTTTTCTGTAAAGAAAAATTATGTCTTGGTTAATATCGTTGTAAATGACCTAGTTGTGGTTATATAACAGAATAAACAAAACAGTACTTATTTGTCTATTAACATTTATGTTAAAAAAATTTAAAATACTTTAATATTATAGATACTAAACCAAATATTATTATTATTATTATTATTTTTTAAACTCATTATAATAATTATAGTAAAGTTAACGTTATAGAAGTTATGTATAAAGTATAAATCGCAAATACCGAGAAAATACTCATAAAAATATTCGATACGTTCGTGTAATTTCGTATATAGCAGTGAACGTAAAAATTAATTGTAGAAAGACGTTTAGCTAGGGTTTTAGAATCCAATTCTGTATGTTGTACGCCTAAAATATTTCTAAATATTATTACAAACAAACCATGTGCATAACCTAGTTTAACCACTCCTTAAATATATATATATATATATAAGCTTTTCGGGTATTGAACTAAACTCCCGGTGAAATGTTTTCCGTTTAACTCATTTTGCAATGTACAATAAAACGATTTGGACGACGACACGAATCTATTTATTATACGGTTGCGGTTATCTCGATACGGCTGTATAACTATATGGTTTTATTAAATAGTAGACGGGAAAGAACCTTCTAATACGATTTGAATCGGAAACGGGAGGAAAAAAAAAAAAACAAAATCGTCCGAATCTGGTCGTGATCTCATCCACGATTTCCTTAAATCCGGCCCCCGCCGTTTCGTCTGCAGACCCCACGCGGTCACATCATATTATATCGTTATTATTATAATATCTTTATTGTTATTATTATTATTATTATTATACAGTCGTTTTTGCTGGTCTTTCCGTCCGCGCCAAAGAAACCTATTGTGCGAGAGTGTGTGCACGTGACGTCTCATTCTCATTCTCTCTCGGCGCGTCTCTCTCGTCCTGTCGTTCGGATGACGACGTGACCCCGCGGGTTCGATGAGGGGGTTTTATACGCCACCTCCCCTTCGTGCCCCTTCCCCTTCCACCGTCCGCCGTCGGTCGTTTTGTCGTTATAACGCAACCCGGTCACGTTCGTCGAAACGAGCGACATAACGAAATTGTTATCTCTTCTCCCGTCGTCGACCCGACCGCCGGACGACGACGGACTTGCCCCGTCGTACCCCTAAACCGCCCCTCCATACGGTCCCGCGGGAAAACTGACGATAATTACATAATTAAAACGAACGACGACAAGAGCACGTAACGACGTCGGTCACCTGTATAATATTATTATTATATTATATTATATTATACGAATAATAATATATCGGATTCGCATTCGGTGCGTCGTCGTCGACGAAAATCGCCTTGCAAATATTTTATTTTTATCATTATTGTACACGACCGCGCATCACACGCACGTTGTGGAGATATTAAAACAGTAATGTCGTTAAGATTCGTCGTTTTCGTCGTCGTCGTCGTGGTCCGTAGTAGTACATTGTCGTATTTTCTCGCGTTATTTTTCTATACCGGAAATGAATTTTACACTCGGGCTTCTCGTGAGCACGCGAAACACGCGTGTTTAACGATTGCCCATCTGCGTCGCATCGTAAATACACGTTATTACACATGAGGTTTAACAACATATCAGACCCGCCCGACCGTATTTATGTACAAGTATTAGATATATATTATACACTACACTCTGTTTTACTCTGTCGTATTTCGGCGCCCAAAATAATACCAATCAATATTATTATTATTATTATTATTATTATTATTATTATTATTATTATTATTATTATTATTATTATTATTATTATTATAGCCGTGGATGGGAATCGCAAAATAATTATCCCGAATGAACTTGTTACCACCACCACCACCACCGTTGGGGGTCAAGCTTAATACACCATAATATAATACATATAATAGTCGTTATAAAATCGCGCGGCTATTTACGGGAATTATTATCAATATAAATGGGGCGGACACGATTTTCTTTAATCAGCCGCGAACGCGGTGCGAATTTAGAGCTTAAATATCTTAATTGCATTAAAAAAAAAACTTTATTCGAATTTCTCGCGTTATCGTTCTAAAATCGATATTATAATAACATGAATTATCGACATTGGAATACAAATATCGAGTTCAATTATAACAATATATATTTCAATAAAAAAAAAAAACAAAAAAAATAGATTTTAAATTTACAACACAATATAAATGTAATTTAATTTTGAAAATACGTGTTTATAAAAATAATAGAATTATTATTTTATAGTAAAAACTTCAAAAAAAAAAATCCGTATTCGATCATGTTCTTTAAATCTTTAAATAAACATTTGTCTTATAGCTATAAAATTAAATAAATGTTTACGCTACTGTCGATAACAGATATAGCAGACGATAGCGTTATATTTTAGTTCCACTTATAATATATATATATATATATAGGTTTATGATGTAGCAGTGTAGCATAATGCATAGAACGTCAAGTTGCCATAAGCAGCTAGTGCCTTTAGGATATAACACAAATAAAACTACATTTTTCGTTCGCATTATAGGACATTTTACTTGACTTCTTAAAAATATGTAAAATTGTTGTACTCTATATCAGTGGCGCCATTTGGGAGGGGGGTGAAGTGGAGTGGGCCACGGCTCCCCTTATTTTATTACGTATTTTATTTCGCCTATACATAATATTGAAATGCCACCTTCATAATTTACAATAACAAGAACTTATTGTACTTTTATATATTTGTAACAGTGAATAATGATATATTTTTAATAAAATAATAAATAAAAAACTTTGTACATTCTTAAAAAAATGCATAGAAAATTAATTTATCAGTTACTAACATAGTTTTAATATCTAACAAAATTGGCCTGCTTCAATTTTAATTTCACCTATAAAAATACTAAAATGGCGCCCCTGCTCTACATGTAATTCATATCTCACTCTGCAATAAATTCATTTTAATAAAAAAAAATTGCAAAAACCATAAAATTTGAGTCCTACACACTAATTAAGATTTATCAACGGTAAATGTATGACCCTTAAAGCATACGTCATTATAGATATTCAGTTTTATTACGTTTATATTATTATTTGGAATTTCACGACAATTTTTGTATAGGTATTCTAATAACTTTCGTTTGTATCGAATAACATAGGTACGTACTTAGTTTTTATTACATATACGAGTATATCAATTTTAATGATTTCAAACTATTCATTACAAATTCGAACGAATCCGGAGTGTTCGTTTCTGTTCGGCAATCAAACTTTTTATTACAAAATTTCGAACCGATAACTTTCGTCCAGATAATTAATTTCGAACTATGGATTTTAATAAATATATTAATACATTAGTACATTACGTTAATTTGTGTAGAAAACCATCTAAACATAATAAATCTAAATTTACGAATTACGATTGGATGACAATGGGCTAAGATGAATAATAGACATTTTGAAAATTCCGCTAAAACAGTATTAATAAAAGTTACGACGAAGCCTTGAAAAGAAAAAAACGCTCACAAGCCAGAACGTGACCCCATACAGAAATGGTATAGGAGTGTCCCGTTTATTTATTTATTATCTATATGCGAGGTTAAACTTTTTTGAGTATAAATGTATAATGGGTTTTAAGTATAACCTCATTTTATTTTGGCGTAGGTCGATAAGTTAAAAAAAATCATCACTACATTGTTCCCTTTTTATTTGTTTTAATTATTTTGTTTTCGTTGATAGTAAAGTTGAATTTTTTCATTAAAAAATACATTCTATGAACTTTTTTAGGAGATTATTCGGAATTTCGGCATTTTCAACGTTAATCTTTAATTGGATGATTATTATATTGAATGTACTCGAATAATAGATAAAAACAGGTTGTATTCATATTTTTTTCAATGATACCCAACATACCTTTTCTAGTTTATTAAATTATATAACACATTTTACCACAAATATTTTTATACCTAATATTCAAATTAAAGGCTATAAATTTATCCTCAGTGACTTTCAGTTTTAATTTATCATTTAATTCAACGTACAAAATAGTCCTATATTTTTTTTCCAACTTAAATTTATTATACCCTACGAGACAATTCTTCATCGTATGTGTCACTGGCGATGTGCGATTCTCGTTTCCTCGCTATTAATTCTCAAATCGTCGTCGTTTTATAGAGGGAAAAATAAATATATATATTTTTCCCTTATTGTATGATTGTAATAGCTTTTTGCAGAATTGACACAAAAGTGTCACCACCATCACGCGTGCAAGCGTGCAGCTAAAACGACGGATCTCCTATACATATATTATAATATAACATATATATATATATATAGTACAAGAAATATGAATAGTACACACTCTTATATTTTTATATATTTTTATACAATTTATTTCATCAAAAATAGAAAATTATTTTTCCTAGAAATATAAAAATATATAACGTCATCGTCATCGTCATAAATTTATTTACCAATATTTTATATTCGTGCTTATTGAGTACATATATAATATTAATTGTTCATAATAATTATAATAATTTACGATAGAATTTTAAAATTATAAATATAATAAAATGTTTTTGTTTTTTTTTTTTTAATATATTATTATACTATAGGTATATACGTGGTATTTGGATAAATCCGAATTTAAAGTAACTTATTAACGATCGACTACACTGTATGCATTTTATATGAGAATAAAAACGAATTTAAATTCGTGAATCATACGTATAAACAGCCGGATATAAAGCATAAACCATAATAAAAAGCAATGTTGCGTACATAAATCGTATAAGTTTTTAACATTATATGTGTTTGGAAAACATTTGAGAAAAAGTAAAAGATTGCGAGGGGGATAAAAGTGCCCGATATCCAAAATTTAAGAGTATCCTCGACGTTTTCTTGTATTTTTTTTTTATTTTTATCGTAACAACACTTTAAACGTCTTGGCATTTTTTATATTCTCACACGATTCCGGTCGGAAGTTCAAGAAGACTTCGTGGCATCTCAAGATTCGAGAGCAAAATGTCCACAACACTAACTTTTGCCGAGTGGTCGCGTCGTATTTTGTGGGCTAACAATGGCACTAAGTATATATATTATATGGTATAGGTGCACAAAAGGAGCGTTTAAAACAAGGAAAAAAAATACTCTTTACATTTTTGGCCGTGTTGTTCATTCTTACCCTTTTGCGGGTTCAACGACTTTCCATCGCGTAGGAACAAAAGCCACGTTTCATTGTGAAAAACGAATAAGGTTTTTCGTTGTTTGAAAAGTAACGTGGACGCGAATTCAATTAACCGTAGTTTACCCTCGACTTACCTAATGCTAAGGGAACATGACGTTTCATTTTCGAGCCGCTTATTAACGTATACGTTTTTATAACGTATAACGGGTATCAAAATATATTATTATTATTTTGACGAGTCAAATATTATACAAGTCGTACGCAGGGCCGACTCTAGTGATATTTTGTACGTAGGCAAGACTTAAATTTGCCGCCCCTGTTATTTGATCATTATTATTATATATAAACAGGAGAAACGGGCTTTTTATTCTTTTGGTAAAATAAAAATCATATTAAAATAATAAATAAGTACTAAATTGATAGATACAAATACAATTCTTATTAATTTAATTTTAACTTTAAAAATTTAATTTTCTTGCTTTTAAAGACGCAAAATCTAAAAATTTTTAGTAGAAGATTCCGAAAAACGCCGTCTCTTCAAAAAGTGTTTTTCATGCCGCCGTATACGCCTGGGCATACGTCGCTTACGCCTTATGCCGGCCCTGGTCGTACGTTATATAGGAGTGGTTTTGACAGTAGACGGAATGCGCAAAGTAAATGTGAAAAGAGGATAACCGAAATATAAATGGTCGGACGTGACGGAAATGATGGGAGAATGGTTGGTCGGCGTGTGAGCGAAGAAGATTCGGGAGATCGTATCGAGTATGGAAGTCGAGCGCTAGGACGTCCGACCTACGCCCTACGTTCGGAGAGGAGACGAAGGAGAAGACAATGTTAGAATTGCACGTTGCGAAAACATTTGTAATCACAATATATTAAATATTATAATGTTTTCGCGAGATAATATTATTATAATATTCTGATCGATATGCGTACAGATTTATTCGGGCGTTTTAAAATTTTTCGTTATTTTTCGTTGACGGGTTCGCGTGACGTGCTCGGGTCGCGCGTAAATATACGATACGATTTTCGAGATTTACGCGGGTCAAAATCATGTACCAACATATTATTATTATTATTATTATTATACATGTGTGCATAATAACGGTACACGGGTCGATGATTGTCAAGACACCTGAAACGACGACGACGTGTCGTCCCTTATAAGTTATAACAATATGTGCTCAGCATATATTTACACCGGCGTTGTCGTCGTCGGCATCGCTTGCGATTAAATTTAAATTGATGAGATATGCGCGCGTAAGCGCAGATGAGACGCGTCAGACGTTCTGCGACACGACCTGCTGCCGCCCCGACGAGAATGGGTCGTGGCCCGCGTACTCGTATAATATATTATTATATTATATACGAATGTTTGACATGACTCAGATTATCGCCCGTCGAATAATAGAATATTTAAACGCCATATTATATAATAATAATAATTATTATACACGTCGTCGTATGTAGTTTACTGGTAAACTGGTAAAATTATAATATATTATCTCTCGTAATAATAATATTATAAACCTATATATAATACTATATTTTATGTGTAGGTTAAACTGCGCGATTTTCTCGTTTTGGCATCGAGCGAAATACAAAACGAACGCATCAAACAGAGACTTAAACTATTCGGAGGTTTAATGTTTTTAAATGATCTTTTTTTTTTTTTTTTTTTTTTGGGAGGGGGTTAGGTTGAGTTAAATCAAACAGAAACAAACGGGAACCCTTTACTTTTTTCCCGTTGTAAACCGTAATTGCTGTTATAACAACATAAAAAAAATGTTGATCGTCTCGTGTATAATATAATAAATGTATAAGGCTTAAGTCTTTTGTTGTTGTAGTTATTATTGTTATTTTTTTCGTGTATTTTTCTTTGTTTTTTTTTTCGTTTTTTAACGATGTACTTTCGTGTTACTCTATATGGTACCTGTATTTGTGAACATTTGTGTAAATACGCGATACGAAATCATTATAATATTATTATTTTTATACATGCCTAGAGGAAAACGCAGAGGGTTAAAAATGTATAATCCTCGAGATGATTAAACAGAATAAAAAGTATACATGTATGCGTGTACGTGTGCGTATAGCGTGTTCATTGTACGACGAAATTCTAATCAACCCGCAAAAAGAAAGTACAAAGTGATTTAATAATTATAATATGTAACAACGCATTCGGTAGGAAGTTCGCGCGTATGAGCTATACGCAATACGTTCGCATATTATAAGTATATATATATACATTATACACAATTATAAAAGTTGAGTTCTACGTGCTAATTGGAGTAGCAGAGCAGCTTTCTGTATCGTATTTATTTATTTATATATATATTATAATGTACACCGAAGCGATTGTCACAGTTACACCAACTCGCGCGTTTAGTTTAGAAACTACATAATGAACGTCAGATTCAACTTTCGAATACTGGAAAAGTCAAACCCAGAAAACTCATTATACATAAAGATATTATGCGCGCAGAGCACAAACTCCGTTGATTGTGAGACGTATTTTAATATTATGCAATTATTCATAATAATAATTCAAACAATGTCTGTGTAATGGTTATAATGCGAATTATCCGTCAAAAACTATCGCATATTATACTCGTTTGCCATTATTTTACAATTCCGGTCGGGCACGTACCTCTACACTGGTTCGTGTCTCGGTTTTCGCGAGCCGACCGCGATTACTTATTGTCTATGTTTCCATCGGGTACAATAATATATTCTGACACTATATAGATACAGACTAAATGGACCGTTTCCCGCCGACTTCGTTAAGACAAATTATCGAAACAATCGATTCCATTTGTTACATTCGTTGACCCGTCTCGGACCAAATCCTATGGCGATTACATTTTTGAACCGACAAAAACGTACATTTGACATTAAGTTAATTCGTATTACTACTACTACTATCTCTTGTCGAAACGAATTATTATTTGATCATATAAAAATATAAGTCGTAAACTCGTAACTCGGCAAAATTATTTCATTATAATAACATCATAACGTATTTCGTTCTGGTTATATAAATTAATTAAAATTTAAAATTATATAAACGTATTATGAATTTCTTAAATAAAATACTTAAACTCGTTAATAACAATAATAATAATATTTTATACGCATAAAACAAAACGTTTTGATGAAAACATTTGTAATTAATAAGCTTTCGTATCTAAAATTAATATGTAATATTTGCCAGACAAAATATGTAACGAATTATACATAGGTATATAGTTTAAATTAATTTCCATTCAATAAACATTCCGACGATGCACTACCAAAATACAATATATATATATATATATATATATATTTTGTTATGAAATTTACAGAGTACTTAATAAATGTAATGTAAATATTATTTTTTTTACATAACCGTATTGAAGCAACTGTAAACGTTTTTCCTAATCGTGGTATGGGGTTTTTAATTTCTGTGAACAAAATGTCATAATCGTACGTTTCTCCCACCACCTCTTTTATCAGTTTATCCGAGCCCTCTTTAAGTCATTCATTTCTTCGTTATCGGAAAAAACGTTTTCCGGTTTAGTGAGCTTTCAAAACAGTAAACAGATGAAAATATGTAAGATCCAAGCATGAGTAAGTATGTACGCTGGATAATATCCCAACCGAACGACTCAAGAAGTGTCGTTGTGAGCTGTTCGATGTGAGGTCGTGCGTTATTGTAGGTAATGAAATAAACATACACACACCCACACACCTTTTGTCAATCTTTTCTTCCCCTTTTATTTTTTATTACCCCTCCCCCACTACCATCAGCTTTTTGAGAGTCTCGCAGTATCCCTCGAAGTTTATAATTTTCTCACTGAGTAAGACATCAACCAAAATGATGCCATATACGTCGATACCGCAAATTCGTGTTTATTTTCTAAATAAAACATTTTATATATTATGTTAATTTTATATTAAATCAATTTTGTGTTATAACAAATTCCTAATCGTATTTGAATTATAGGTACTATATGCTGATGTGAACACTGAATACTGCAATAATATAAATAATAAATTCGGGTTGGCTGCGGTTACCGGTGATGGATGGTCGGAAGTATTGTTGGTTATGTGCGCGTATGGGGGTGGAGGGTATTCCAAAAATTACGAGCTCGATCGATTTTTGACTCTTTTGTGGCATAGATGTATATATATATGTGTGTGTGTGTTCGAAACGTTAGAAGTTCGCGTCAGGGGAGGGAAGAAACGAAATCGGCGACGACGACGACGACGACTACTACGATTGCAACGTTTGATGATGATCGGGTGCGACGGGTGGTAGACCCGGTATACGGTAAGCCCGTCCGTGAATTTAACAAGTCTAACATAGTTTTGTGACGTGCGCAGAGAGAAATACACATTATAATATTATAAAAGTATATATTTTGAAACAACGGTTTGAAAAAACGCGAAAATAATCATTTGCATAACTAACAAGCTACGATTATGTATACGGAGGTTTGGTGAGGTGTGTATGGGAAAATGTTTGTCGACAAAGATATGAAGGTGAAAGGTATTCCGAGGGCGGGTTGAGCGGGAAATGCGAACGATGAAGGATCGGTGCTAATTTATTAAATTTATTTTTTAACGTCCCGTATTCGCTGAATATTAATATCATTCTGAATCCCCGGGACAACAATCGGTCCCACCAAGGGTAAACGAGGAGAGGGTGGGACTTCCACCAGTGGGAAAAAAATTATCGATTTTTTCGTGTTTTTTTTTTTTCTGTTCGTTTATATATATATATATATATAAAAGACACATTTCGTTGTTCTGTGCACAGTTGAAAGTGTGCACAGTGTAACATTGAAACAAATAGCCAGCCACAGCACCAGTGGCACACAAGACGATATTTTGTTTTATAGCTTGTTTGGTAAAACGCACGACTGGCATATATTTTTATTGTTATATTATGTAGTGCGAGTGGGACACTATAGCATAAAAACGACCTGTTACTCGCGCGAATCGCCATATTATTTACTTATATAATATCCGTCGTTCGACACGCTCGCGCGTTATCGTCTGCTCGCACATAATAACGACAATATAACGACTACGAAAATAATAATAATTTAATAAAATACAATTTTTTAATTTAATAAAATTATTATAATAATAATAATAATAATAATTCTCACATGAAGACGCACTCGTTTCGGTATGCTAACCGCTCGGAAGTAATAAAAACGAATCCGTTTTAACACGCTCTACTGGGTGATTGTCGGAGTGGCGGGTGGACGGATACTTTTCCCTTGTCGCATTATATTATACATGACAATTTCATTATACCTAAACACGTTTAGGAGGTTAAACTATATGGGCGACAACACACATAATAATATATAACATTAATATTATTATGTAATAACACATACAGGGTGATTATAAAAAAAAATCTGCAGGGACCGTGTCGTCGTTTTCCCACGAATTTCCGCACGCTCTGTATACGTATATTATTATAAATATTATAAAACCGTTCTAATATGATGCACGCGATTCTAATATACAATAATATACAGGTAATGTCTATATCTTCAGTAGAACACTCGCAATTCGAAACCCAAGAGGTATAATATTAATATAGAATATAATATTTTGTTATTAGCCTAAGTGCAGTACATGCATTTTCTACGGGAAAATGATATATTTTTCCCATTATTTTTTTTAGACTACTCAACGTCCGAGCTCTATATAATATAACATACATACTTATATAATAAGATATTATTATAATAAAATACGTCGTTATAGGTATATGTACACGTACGTGTATTGTGTACGATATTTTTATGATTTTCGTGAGGGCGAGACGCGACGTTTTACAATCGAATTTTCGAACACGAGTAGGTGTTAACATAATATTATTATTGTGTACGATAAAAACAATAATAACATTATAATTTATTGTAATATTATTTACGATAAATATGTTTTTTTTTCAATTTTCTCTCGACATGAAGACGCGTTTTTCGTCGTTGCATATCATCGTGAAGTATAATAATTTATCGTAATGTACACGTGTATCGCAAATAAGTATAAATGTAATTTTAATATTATTATTAGACAGTCGACGACGGGAAGTTGCGCCAATCGCGTTTATATTATTATAATAATATTATATCAGCGAGTCGAGACTTCGTTGTCGTAGTCATCAACATCGTTGTCATCGCGTCTCATGATCGTCAAAATAATAATAATATATTATAATATACGTCGTTTATATATATAATACACCTTATAATAATATTCATATATATATATATATATATATATATATATAGATCGTTAATGCCGAGACACGTGACAACGAGGTGTGTGCATATTTATATATATATATATATATATATATATGTATAGGAACAGTTGTCGCGTTTCGCTCGTTATAATTTATACGGAAAGGATTTCATCTACACTTTATTATTTTGCATAAATTTACACGTCGAGTATGTACCCATATAGGTAAGCGTCCATAAATTATTCCGATTGCCAAAACGTCATTATATTAATATTTTCCATCCAAACGTTCTGTTTGTTCAATTGTACTCGTTAACACGTTTATACACTGTCCGGAAAGAGGTTCTCGATAAAAAAAAAAGAGAGAGAGAAAAAATGATTTTAATAAATTACACATTGTTTATTGCGATTTTAAATCATTTAGTTTTAAATTAAATATCACGAAATTGGTGTACTTGCGTTTGGAAATACATTGAGCCGGGTACTCGCGACAACGAAAACTGCCCATGACTTTGATCAACGTTTCAGGTTGAATAACTTTGACTTGCTATATAAATTAGGTTAGGTAACCCAATATATGCCTCCTTCAAAGCATCTAAAGTTTGGGGTCGATATTAATATAATCTATCATTGAGATAACGCCAGAAGAAGAAATCGCAGGGATTTAAATCTATAGCGAACGCGCCATAAAAAACAATACGGCCAGATGTGTATCTGAGAATTCCAAATGATTGACGAGACGTATATGATGTTGCAACATCTTGCTGGAAGCTGGAACCAAATATTCTCTGCAAAAGTGTCCGTTACGTGATTTGATCAATTAGGCAGGAGAAATTCTCTAGCATTTCACGATAACATACGCTGTTCACTGTAACTGATTCTTGTTTAAAAAAAATATGGACCCAACATATTTAACTTAGATACTGCACACCACACTGTCACTTTTGGACTATCGAGTGATTGTTAGTGAAATTTCCGTGGATTATTGTCACACCAATAGCGACACTTTTGCTGATTTGCATGATTTGTCAGATGGAAGTGTGAGTTGTCCGAAAAGAAGAAAATGTCGGGCGAATGTTCTGAAGAAGGTATTGACAGCATGTTACACGAGTTTCAAAGTCTCGAACATAAAAATTCTTGTGTGATCACATTTTATAGAAATGCATTTTCAGCTCTCTGTTCGAAATTCTCCGAACGCTTCAATCGAAATTGGCACAAAGCGACGTGTTTCCTTGTAAAATCCCTTGGAGATTTTTCAATGGATGCTCATATAATGCAGCCACATTTTCCGGTTATAATATAGTCCTATGTCGCCCCAAGAGATTTTCTTTTTAATCCGTATGTATTTATATACGTAAGTAGAGTTATACGTACGCGAATTCGTCATGTATGAATCGTAGTGACCAGTCATATTGTATGGAGAGTAACAACCTATATGTAACTCGGCGACGGGCTGTGTTACATATAGAGTTATAGGGTTGTAGATATTTAAACCCAAAAGATATTATTATTATGACGATATTATTTTACGATTTTAAAATAATAAATAAATATTTTGATAATTATCGTATTGATACTTAATTGGTTATCAGTAGCTATGTAAACCTATCTTAAACTTTTTTAGAGAATATTCTCTAAACGGATAATTTTTTTTCATCTGTTTTTTATCGAATTATTTTAAATGGAATATATGACTACTGATTTCACAGTTGTACACACATGACGCGCATCCATACGTCCATAGTAAAAAGCACACTCAGTTGTCCAATACTAATGTACAAACAGTTAACATTAAAATGTTATCCAACATATTTACTAGTAAATAAATGTTAGTAAGAAGCTTTAATATTTTGTTTATTATAGTATTAAAACATGTATAATTTATAGGTAGCTAAATTGCAAATAACATTTAAGATAAAACAACTTTTAAACTCTATTTGAAATTGAGAAATTAAATTAAAATGTATGTTAATCGTATTTTATTTCCTGTACGTTTTCATATTATTTCAATCGTGTTTAACATTGTCTAAAGTGTATAAATTATCGCATTTCTTAATGTAATTTTTTAATTTTTATTTTTATTTTACAACTTAAAAAATATCTTTTCCAATAGGTTATAATCTCTATAAGAATATTATTCTTTGCGTACTTTGTTTCATATTATACAAATGTAAATCGACAGTGGCTGGTCACATCGCACATCGACGTACGCGCATTAACGTACGACGTGTCACGTGAATAAAACATAATATCAAACAGTAATTTAGCTTGTGAATTAATTTAACTTTTTATTGTTGTTGTCGTTGTTGATGTTGTTATTATTATTATTATTTATTTTTTTATATGCCTGTTTATAAACTTATTTAATTAATGTGCACTCTTTTATATTTCAGTCCACGATTAAATTAATTGTCTCTTGTAACTGTAATTCATCGCTACATTTTTTTTATTTTAATTGAAACATACAATACCCGAAATGATACCACCCGTCACCCTTTCCTCCGCACGTCCACCGAAGTAAAGTTTAAATTTTTTTAAATACCTACCTACGTAAAAGTACTGTTTTATTGTACGGGAAAACAACTTTTTGTGTTAGGTAGATTTTTATTTTAAAATTATGTACTTGTATTTTTATTGTTTATATTGTACATATCTATCTTTTATTATACAAAATATGTGATAGTAATACATATTGTTTATAACGTTCAAGTTTTCTAAAAAATTTTAAAAAAAATATGTAAATACATTTATTTTATTTTCAAATAAAAGGTACAATTACATATACTATAACGAAATAAATACAGATTTATAAATTAATTTACCACCCTCCATTTAGCTGAATTTATGGTCGTAGGAAAAGGGGAAAATAATTTTTAACCTACACCCTTCCGTGAAAAATAAAGTTTACCAATAGTTATATACATTATCAAAATTAAATTATTTCTTAATTGTTAAAATTAATGTGCCATTTAATGGAATTTGATTGAACTAATATTGTATAAAAAGTGAAAATTGATTTTCTTGAAAAGATAAATTATCTTAGAAGAACGAAAAACATTTGATGGTTTGTCTACTGAGTCAGTGATAGACTCTAGTTGTATGAAATGCGATATCAATTTTTGAATTAGTTGATATAATTTTTGATATAAACATAATATATATATATATTTTTGAATTAATTGATATTCTCATCTATTGTCGTTTAAATTTATAATTTCATATTAATACTATTGGTTCATAATAATATTATAATATTTTAATAAACAGCACCATTACCGATTAACATTATTTTTTCCTCCGGTATACAATTATTATCTATATTATTTTATAATTATTTGTATATGGAGCATGATTAGGTTTTATCATTAACTAACGAGTATAATAATTATTACTGGTACACATTGATAAATTCTTAATAAATAATTAAATAAAATTAGAAAATATTACAATATTCCGGAATACAATAAAAAGTGTTGTATTAAAACAACTACCTGCAGTAAAGAAATAGTGAAAAATTTACATTGTGTTTTATTTACGTTGATTCTATATTGTCAGAAAAACGAAGGGAAATATAGAAATGGTGATTTTTAGGTGAAAAACTTATAAATTATAAATATTATTTTAGTCTAGACTAATTTCTGGAATGAAATATATAATTATTTCATGTTAATTTTTTATATACAATCAATATTAATAAAATCGAATAGGTAACGCGTGTAAAATTGATCAATTCTAGCCGTATATTATAGTATTATTAATGTGATTTCAGTATGGCGCAAATAGTAAAATATATCATAGGGGCTTAAGTTTTCATTGTATTTATGATTATGAATATAATATACAAGGTGAAATATTTTGATCACTCAATGTTTCCGTACATGACATTTTTCTAGATGGTGCTTGAACACATTTTTTTTGGAGGGAAGGTTAAATCTCCTCTAACACTGACGTTAATCGTATAATACAATATGTTTGGGTAATATTACACTACAATGCATTAATACGAATATTAAATTTATTTAATTACCTGCTGAAAAATGAAAATCAATATATTTCGCAACAGTTAATTAAATTAAACCTTATTTCGAATTTGTTTTTTTTTTTCATTTGTATTATCACCGTAATATTTGTGTAACATTGCAGTGTTCGGAGGGGCGGGTAGATAATTTCCCCAATCGCATACCTCGTGCGTCCACCCTTGGGCAATGATGGTAGTTGTCATAATAGTACCTGTAATATATCACGGAATCGTTTGATATTTTGTTTTTTAGATTATAAAAGTATAAAAATTGCTCTCGTCGGTCGTTATTCATGTCTGCGAATGGAAAACAGTAAAATAGAAATAAATTAGTTATACTTTCATAGTTTCATCACACGATAACTCGTACATTTTTTTAAGACTACAGCAAAACCAAACCGTATATGACGCGAAGGAAGGAAAATAAATTGGTCTGTTTATTTATTATTATCATCATTAATAACTAAACAATATCATATACCGTCCCCGTGCGGCGTTATATAATATTATCGCGTGTTCGGAGGTCGTAAAACGCTTAAAACGTTTGATCCACCGCAGCAAATATTATTTTGTATATAGTCGCGTGCAGCCGACGGTTTTTGATCGAAATACGAGTATGTTTGCGAAAAAAGTTTGTTTGTTCGAGTATATATTATTATAGATTATACGATACGATACGATTATATTAATATTATTATTATTATTATTATTAAATCGGTAAGACGGAGGATCATTATTAACGTTATCTACCCAGAACCGTTGGCTCCGGCCAAATCGCGTATTGTATAATATATGTTATTTATGCACAAAAAAACCATAAACCCATTCGACTTTAAGATTATCGTACATTTTGGTCAATCAATCTTGATCGAAGTCCGTTTTCTTCGATGTTGTGAATAATCCGATAAGATCCTTAAATTTTATTATCCGGCTTACGTTCTGATACAATGCATCAATCGAATTTTTAAATACATCATATTTTTATCGCGTATTCATATTTTTTAGGCGTAAAGTAGCCAAATCGATAACACATATTTTTTTATCCATACCTTTCAATACTTTTTATCTATAATATACCGAACGCACAAACAACGAAATATTATCGAAGAATACTTGGCATAAAACCCTGAAATATAAAGTCACTTTACTGTTTTTACTATTAACTGCAGGTCTGCATAAAAAAGTAAATATGTATTTTTTTATAAAATACGTTCCAGGCCACAATTTGTTGTAGTTATTAATTTTGTAATTCGTTCATTTTGATGACGTTATTATTATGGACAAACAAATTAATAAGCATATAAAATGAATATTAAAACAAATTATAGCAGCGTATCTATTTTATCTAATTCTTCTTATTCTACCTCGCTATCCAAACTACACGGATTTGGCCATTATTATCCTACAACATGATAGATCTCGATCTACATCGCATTAAAACCTCTCATCCATTTACACCAGTTATCTTTATAGCTCTATTCCATTAATCCACTTCTTTTCGGTTTTCCTCTCCTCGTCGTATCTTCTACATCGATTTCCATAGCAACTCTCACCGCCTCTGAATCATCCTCATATTATATCCAAACAATTTTCTCTCGTTTTCCTCAAAACTACTCTACTATAAATTTATAAATTTATTAAATTTATTAATTAATTTGTTTAAGTAACCATTTCAATGATTTATGTAAAATTCAGCATATTGAAACGTAAACAATGGTATATAGGTGTAAGAAAGTTTACATAGTTTGAATGATGTAAAATAAAAATAATAAAATATACATAATATGATTGTAACTAAATAGAAAAAACAATTTTGAATCTTGCAAGTGTTAAATATTGATAAAAGTTATTTGAACAGAGTTGAGTCCAACTTTTTACTGTTCAATATTTGTTTTCCGTTATTCTAATAACACAATAATAATATTAAAGAAGAATCGTTCATTCGTATATTGTATACAATATGTATATACAATATACAGAATCGTATATTGTAGATATACAATCGTTACACATGCATGTTTTTTTTTCATCGGTAAAATCATTTCGCGTGAGAAAAAAATCTTGAAGTGTTATACAGTAAGTATAATGTTAATGACAAAATTTTTACAGAAGATAGATTTTTCTTGAAAGCATTTTTGTAATAATTAAAAAGTAATTTATTGTTTAAAAGGATTGATTATTTTTTTATACTTTATTTGAAATGAAATAATTATAAAAGTATTCATTCTGTTATAAAACAAATTCAGTTTGTACACGTACCTATAACATGTTTTGAATCTGCATATTATGTTTTTTGCGTTCAGAGTTAGGAAATTCAATTATATTACTTAAATTTTCGAAAAATTACGATAAGTGGCAAAAATTATCACGGAAAATCTCAACGATATTTAACAATTTAATAATGGTGGTCGGAACTCGAAATTTGTCAATGGTTTTCAGACACTATATTGTAGAGCGTAATGGTAGCGTCGAGCTCTTAAAGTCTTAATAACAATATTAATAATAGAAATTTCAAACACGAAATAATATTATTATTTCTCTCTTTGTGGTGCCTAATACGCGGTATACATTTAATTCACCGAGCGGTATAGAAGGGTCCGCAGCGCAATATCATTCTATTACACAACTAATATATTATATTATAATATAACATCGTACATTCGTAACATGCACAGACAATAATAATATTATTATGGGTCGTTTGGATGGGCGGTGGCTGTCAAAACTTTCTCTGTAACGCGCTCGGTTCAAATCCCTCCGTCTACAAATATTATGGTCGGACCGCGAATGCCACATCTCCTCACACACACGCGCGACCATTGTTTTACCCGTCCCGTAGATACTATTATCATTTTCTCTAATATTGTTAGCGTACAGGGTGCCACGGCGTGATCACAAACGGGACGAAAACTTTGTTAGGGTGTAGTATCCAATTGAAACGTTGTCCCGTTGTTTATTCTCGTGCAGAAGGAGTTCTCCTTCAGATATCCAACAAATGACGGCAATTCCGGAGACCTCTTGTCGCGTGAAATCGCAAAGAGACCTGTGGGTTAGAGCAGGCGACTAGGAGAAGGCATTTGCAAAGCAGTTGTCGAGCGGAAACCAACGGGAAATAATCGCACGCGAACACGTCAAAAGAAGCGAGAGCAGATGTAGTAAAGCGTCGACTAGGATTAATAGGGTTTACTAAATTGGCGACGAATGGTGTACGCGATCGAAAAGAGTGGAAGAGAATGTCGGTAAAGGATATTTTTTCGAAGAAGAATGCGTTCAATCGTATGTTATTATAGCGACTAATTATCGTTATGTACACACGTAGTGGCGTATTTACGAGGAAGGGGAGAAGCGGGATAGATACTCTCCCTTAACCTATTTATATCTAGTGATATTTTTCGAAAACTAATATAAAATAAATTATTTTGTTTAACCAACTATAAGAACAAGAAATTGCTAAATCTAACACGTAACCTAACCCCCCAACTCCGTCGTTAACGATGATGAGAGAATATGGGGGGAGGGGCTTCATCTTGGTCAATGAAAGATTGCCTTCTCAAATTCCCTCTCTCTCGACAAAATCCTAAACACGCTACTGTGTACACGTAATGTTGTGCGTTCATAATTCATTATTCATTATGTTTCGAAACTGAACGAATTTAACGATGTTTTTTCTTGGATATTCTATACAATTTCGGTTTACAAACCGGACGTATCGGTTTTCGTGTCGACGTTGGGACCACCCTGTATAAATATTATGCTATTTATACAGGAACAGCATCGTGTGTACAAATATTTCCGGAGCGGATTTGCAGTCGAGTAACGCGCGCAGCAGTCGAATCGTGTACGGGTGCGCGCCAAATTTGCGTATAGAAAACTCGTACCCTCGACGCGGTATAAACCATAACAATATCATATTATACCTAACCTGGTAAGTGAACGAGGTGGATGCGGCGGCGGCGGACCGGCACGACGCGCGGTGCGCAACTCACCGCCGTTCGAGCCGGCCTCGGAGGCTGTAAATTATCGCGGCGGCGGTGAAATGATTCGGAACGCGCGCGCTGCAAACGACTGTGAGACGCCGACGACGACGCGTGATATTATTTATGTCGCACGTCTGCCCGAGTGGCGCGCGCGTAACAGAGCGTTTACCGTACGTATCCGATTCGCGTAGTTTCGGTGTGGTACACAGCGCTGCCGGTGGAAGTTATTAACACACCGTTTGCAAAAGTTTCGCTTGAATTTCATCGTTTAAAAGCTGTACGTCACATCGAATATAACTATATAATATATTATTGTAAACGTAAATCAGAAGACGACGAATACTAAATTAGAAAAAAAAAAAGAAGATTTATTATTGTTAATTATAATAGTTATTGCTAACATTTCATACATTTCACCAAGGTTATAATATTTTATAATTAGTTAGTAATATGATATAAAACATCAAACAGTTTAGTGATTTTTAATTTCGGCGCACAAACTTAGATTAGCCGCTGGTTTTTTGCGCGTCCGGAGTCTGGAACAAGCCGGCCACAATTATCCGAAAACGTCCAATCGTTTGGTTAACTAAAACGTCGTGTACCAATAAATCGAGAAAGACCAGGTAGCACGGCGTGTTAGACGGGGTTAGAAAGGAAAAAGAGGATGTAAAACTGTAAATCATATTTTTATCTAAGTGGATAAATGGATCAAAATTTTCGACCGTAGATTTATTCTTAATTCAATGGAATCGTTGATGTGAATTTATACATTTTAAACAACAAACTATTAATTATTATCATACATTGTTTTGGTCAAAGTTTCTCGGCGAGATTCAGTGGAGCTACTTTGTTAAATCAACTACTCGTAATGAGAATTTTTGGCGACATTTGAACAAACAAACAAAACCGTGTCACTCTAGTTTTTAATTATTTATCACATTATTCAAAATGCGCTAGCTAATGTTATTTTATTATCCGGATTACGTTTACATTATCCAAACATAACTGTAAAACACATACACACACACACACACATATATATATTTATTTATACTATACTATTTTATATCGTCTTTGTTGACCGTGCGTATAACCTAACCGAGTTTAAGGTTGGTTAATTCTACAGTTTGAAGCTCACATAGGCGTTTTCGCGGGATCGGACGAAATTTCATCCAGGGGGAGATTAATTGTGTTTCTTACTTTACGACAAAAAGAAAAAAAAACGTTATGCGCCTCTCAGTCTGGACGTGAAAAATGAAAACAAATGAAAAATATTTATACTCGAGAGAGTAAAAAACGAAACAGACGAAATACATAATATAATATAGAGGAAATTTTTATCTAAAAATATTGGTTCGTAAAATATAAAGACGGTTTTCCGTGTTGGGTCCGACACCATAGTCGTATATTGTGACCATTATACCTTAATTTTAATAGTTGTTGTTGTTGTTGTTATTGTTATTGTTATCGTTATTGTTGTTGTCGGTAGTGGTCGCTGTTCAGAGTCACTTTTTGAGTTTTTTAATGTGTTACCTCAGGCCATTCACGTCCGGCTCTACCTTTTTTTAACCGATAAATTGTATGTAGCTATATTTTATTTTTGGTTTGATATTATATAATATATCTTTTTAATGAATATTTAGTGCATCGAAAATGAAGTATTATATTATTCCCAATAGGTATACAATTTTGTCAAAAAAAAAACTTTTAAATTTAAAAATAATAATAATAATAATAAAGTAAAAACTTTCACTGATGTATCTGACAGGAATGTGAAAAATTAGAATAAAACTATACACAAAGAATATTCAACAAATAAAAGTTCTTTATAATGAAAAGTTAAAAATTTATTGAAATTCTTGCTATAGGTTTTGTATTGTATATAACGGTTGTACGGCTGTAAACGATTGTTGAATCCTTTTAAAAAATAATATAAAAATAAAAAAATGAACAATATTATGTTAATTATTTTGTTCGGTGCCACAAAGTTATGGATCTATAGAGTTCATTAAATTATGACTAATAGAACAATTACGTAGGTTTGAAATGAATTTTGGTGAATAATTAATTATAAGTTAATCAAACATAGGAATTGTGTTTCCATCAACAATTCGTATTAATATGTCACAACATCGTGGTCATCCGAATAAATACGAAAACGTGTTATTATTAATTATTATTATTAAATAATTATTTTCATTTTTAAATGTTAACAACTTTCATTATTAAATTTTCACATCTTTGGTTGAATATCCAATGCCTATATACAATATTTATTAAGATTATAAATGTTAACACAATTTATATTTTTAACGAGAATTCGTGTTTATCAGTTTGTACTTTGTTTTTGATCATTTTCAAGCGTAGTAATTTGATTGATAGTGATTACATTTCTCTTCTTTGTACTCAGATAATTATTACAATTTATATTTAAATCTAATATTGTAGTCTTATAAAAGAGTCATAACACAATTTATCTTAAAACAATCTCAGAGGGTATAAAAGCAATTGTTATATACTGTATTATCTATAAACAGATGAACAGTTTTTCTTTCGAACTTTCTAGCAAATATCACGTCTAGATGTACATTAACTAATCTGAGTTCTATCTTATAAATTTGAATTTGATTTTAATCAGTTCTTGGTTCCGTGTAGCACACAATATAATGATATATATATCATTTCATTTTTAAGAAATTTTGTAACAATAGAGATAACTAGTTATAATTGAATAGGAAAAGTTTTAATTAGTTGATCGATATTCGTTTTTGCTAATAACCTATTATAGTCTAATAAAATAACTGCTACGGCGTCAGAATTTTAAAAATATTCTAAAAGTATTGTTATTACAATGAAAAAAATATTAAAATTTTGATGCTGTATATTTAAGTACCCCTATAAATATTATTTAATGTTTTATAAAATCATACTAGAATTATGTAAATTATGCTTATTTCGTTGTATTCTTTGAAATGTCTAGTGAAGATATTATATATTACATCATTGAGTTTGCGTGGTATTATTATATAAAAATATATATTAAAAAAAAAAGTGACTAAACATGACGTTGCGGTAATTAATTGTGGGTTTTCGTATGGAGGATATATAAAAACTTATTAAATGGTAAAATTAAATACTAAAACTAAATTTACAATGTACTAGTATTTATTTAAGAACTATTATATATATATTTCACATATTTTTAAACAAATCGTTTTTTTTTTAGTATTATTATTATTTTTATAATTGTATAAAAAAATATCAGAATTCAGTGACAGTAGTAAGGCAGCACTTGTATAAATCGGTTCGTTTGGCAGTGAACAATAAAATGGAACAGAACATAAATGTAGCTGAGATGAAAATTCTAAGGTAGATGTGTGGAGTGACTAGAAAGTATAGAATAAGAAATTAATATACAAAAGGGAAGTGTAAGAGTTGCATAAATTATGGAGAAAATGAGAGAGAATAGGCTAAGATAGTTTGGACATGTTATAACTTATGAATAGAGATGATCCAGAGGCAGTGGGAGTTGTTATGGAAATTAATATTGAAACTAAGAGGGGGAAGAAAGATCAAAATAGAGATGAATAGATGGGATAGAAAGAGAGTGATATAAAGATAACTGTTGTAAATTGACCAAAAATAGGATATTGAGATCTATAATAGAAGTGTACTAGGAGGATGGAGAGTAGCCGACTCCATTTAGTTGGAAATGTAAGGTGAGTAAGAAGAAGAAACAAGTATTAGAATTCATAAAATTAAAATCATCCGATTCTGATTTCTGCCATCTGAAATATGATCTTTTTATTCGTTTTATACCGTTTTCAAGGATTGAGTTTTACTATACATATAAATAAAAATATATATTCATCTAAACGACTTTGTGATGCCAAAAGCGTTGTGTTTTGATATATTATGTAACCGTCTTATAATAATAAAAAAATAAAACTATTTGCATGCAATAATATATGTGTATTCTGTGTGTAATGTCAAGAGAACTATAAATAACGTCTAAAAACAACACCATAAAGAATATATATTTTTTTTTTTTTACTTAAATTTCGTTTTTATTCCTACGTATAATATACACATCGTACAAGTTATTAACTTGATTAAAAGTAAATATTTTACAATTTGTATCCCTTATGTTACGAAATTATTAATGTCTAATGATTAATGAATATTGTAATATAAAGCACAGAAATTCGTACAGCCACGACTAAATAATTTTTAAAACATATTTTGTTTAATGTCTATAATATGATCGATTGATATAATATTAATTTATGATGGATATTGTAAAGTCAACTATATATATATATATATACGGTACGAGAATAAAACATCGTCTGTGAGAACGATTTTATTCAATGTGTCCGGTTTTAATCCTTAATTATTCGTAAATGAATTTGTGACGACATTTGGTTTTATTTTCGCTTGTGATTAATATAATCAATCCTTTTTATACATTCAAACGGTTTCGTTTTATAATATATTTTATGCATTGACAAAAATGTAAAATGACTCGATATTGACGAGCGCTTATTATTCGTTACAATTGATTATCAATTATTATTACTATCACGATTGGCTATAAATAAACTGGGCGCAAGTGTTCGTACGCGAATCGATTAAAAGTACACATACTACACAGCGGGTAGGTACAATTGTGTTTTCGGATTTTCTCTCCCGCAAACGACGGTTCGGAAATTGCGATCGATTGGTTTTCCTACCCACAGTTATACTTAAATAAAACGACTCGCATTTCAAACGTTACATTATAGATTTATACCTACCGAAATGCAAATGATTTGATCGAATAGAGATTTTTTTTTTATATTTGGTTAATAATAATGTGTTACATTCACATGACAACTTTAAGCATCGCGTATTTGCGTTTATCAAATATGACTTATATAGGTGTGGATATATTATATATTATTATAAATATAACGTTCGTTTAATGTCAAACGTTATAAATTCAATAAATACAGTGTCACTGAACGCGCAACATATTGATGAATTCGCAAAATCCACACGATTTATTAAAAATAATTGAGTGTTATAAAATTTAAAAACAATGCACGACGTTGTATTTTAATCATAAAACGCGATTGTTCTATTCGAACAAATTCAACAAAAGAATATTTGAACGTATTTTAAGATAATTTCATAATTCATGGTGTAAGAATATATAGATCTTTTCCTTAAATTTATTTCATTTATACTTATAAATAATTTACAATAGTCAATAACGCATAACAATAACAATAATAATAAGTATTAAACTATAATAACTAAATATAATATATATATTTTTTATATTTGTATCATTAAAACATGTATTCAAACGTTTAAAAAAGTATTATTAATTTATGCAAAGTATATTTATGCACAAATGCATTTTTTAAAAAATTCAAAATCAAGAGACCGCAAATGACGAATTCAATACACCTTTCTTTTATTTTTATTTAAGCGTTATGTTATATCATTTCAGTTGATTTAACTGAATAAAATGAATACAGTATTAAAGTGGATTCAATCAGTTTTATAAATAACGAGTCCACCCCCCCCTCTCACCAAATGATATAGAACCATAATTTAAACAGTTGGAAAATGTAATATTGTTATTGGTACTTTTAATATTATTCATTTGAAAAATTAAGATACAAAGTTCATTTAAAGTTTCTAAGATAACATTTGTTTATTTTTACATTAACATACTAGCATAGTGATCGTATTTATTAAATTTTTTTATAAACAATACATTTCTTTTTAAGAATATCTAAATAGACGATATAGAGTATAAATTATGGTATATTATTATGATCAACGATATAATTGATTTGAAATACTTCTTAAAATATTTCTACATATTATTAATAAACGTGAAGAAACAATAAAAGAAATGTAATAGTAAGTATCGATTCTTAGTAATAATTTAACAGTTTTGATATTTGTATTTTATCGTATGTAGATATGTAATAATATGTATGTGTGTATGTAAATGTATATTGATAAGTTATAGCAGTTTAGCTAACATTTTCGTGAATCTAAATGATGTATAATATAAAACAAATAACTTTTCTTTTGTCATTGTAACTGCGGATTTTTACATACAAATCGACATACAAATTGTTTGCTTTGAATAATAATATTTCATTTATTTATGTCAGTGTGCCATAATAGAAAACAAGTATGACAACGCACATGTTTATCCATTCTAGCATCCAAAATTCCCAGTTTCTATGCAATTTAATGTTTTCATTTATCATAATATTAATAAAATTCAAAATATCGTTTTCGATAAGGGGGATTATATGCTTTGTAAATAACCTAAAAAATAATATTGTTACGTTTTATTATATATTTATTTTGATTACATTTTATTTGAGAAAATAGATATGGTCCTTTTTAAATAATAAACTTTAAAATAATATTATTATGTTTGTTTTTTAATGTATTAAGAATATTATTAAATCGCTAACATTTTTTTATAGACTTTTTTATAATAATAATGAAGTTATTACGTTTATATAGGACCGTCTTGTGTTGAATGTCTGTATTTTTTTTTTTATTATCTTATAACAATAATAAATTACAATATTATGCAATTATAATTTTGAAAACAAATTAAAAATACATTTTTAAATATGCGAACATTGTGTATTTTATATACTTCGTAAAATAATTTATTTTTTTTTAATAATAGGTACATATTGTATATCATAATACATTTATGTAGAACTGTTTTTTTTAAAATTTTATTCACGATTCTTTGAATTTCATCTTTTTATATTTTTTAAAAAATAAATAAGAGTTTTTACAAAATTTATGAATATGGTTTAATTTATAAAATTTGATTATTCATCCGATATAATGACTATAAAATATATTATTATATTTCTGTAAAATATTTGTCCCAATGGAATGCTATATAATCAAAAGTTATTGTCATGTTATCAAAGGCTGTATATTATTATATTATAATTATTATGTAATATGATTCTGTATAATTATTTTTATTTCCAATGTGAAGCACAAAAAAAAAACAAATTGTAAATGTTTTCGATTAATTTATTGTAATCAATATTATTATTCATTGCTTTAGTAATTATATTGAATACTACGATAGTATAAAATAATAATTTTAATAGTGTTTCTATAGGTACAACCTATAATAAACGTTCAGCTTACGATTATTGAATCATATTTTATTATTATAAAACTCATGTGTCACCTGAATGTGTCCGTATTGTTTTATAGCTGAGAGAAATTATAGATTTCTAATCTAATCACTCTACTCAAATTCTTTACTAATTATATGTATTATTAAGAATATTTATCACGATAATTAGTATTTTCATTTCTTGATTGTAACCGATTACTAGTGTTGAGGTTTATCAAAACAATTTTTATGACATTAGTCATAAAATCAGACTTAAAACACGGTATTTTCGTCTATTTGCGTGTAACTGTATTATTTTATTATTTATAGAAGTTTTTTTTTCATATTTAAGGCTGGTTCTGATCAAAGACTTCTGATTTTCGTCGTGACTAATATTTTTGCTGTCAAAGGGTCGCCATGATGCCGCCGACCGCAATAGGATATTATTAATAATTTACTACGGATCGAACGTTACGATAGAAAGAGGAGGTCTCGTAGAGTGGACGCTGTAGACCGGACAGGTAATATGTTCCGGTCGATTTTGGTCATAAACTCATAACTCTTGAATGGTTAAAGTTCGGTTGTATACCTTCTCCAGATTATTGCCTTGACGTATATGGTATATACGAAAAGTAAAACGATAAAGCAGCAACAGAAGGAGTTCCAGGGTCATACCGACGAGCGTTAAAAATACGAAATGTAAATCAAAATCGAGGGAAATGCGGTTTTTTTTATTTTATCATCTTCGTATATCCGATGCAGATGGCCGGCGGCGTTTGGTTTTAGAATTCCTACGCTTTACCGTACTATTTTATTGGGCAAAGCGTTTGAATTGTAAAACCTAACCGTGGCACGCACATCGTGAAAAAACATCCAGTAAATGTGTTTGTTTAAAACAATTAGTTACTTATGATACTTAGAAAAAACTGTACAAAAAAAAAACAATTTTTATTTAAGATTTTTAATGTTATTACAAAAATACAATGTTATTGTTTTACCTATAATAATAATAATAATAATAATGGAGTTTTTATCGAATTGTAAATGTTTATTTTTTTTTTCGAATAACAACTAATTCTTTTGATTAGATGTCTACGTTCAACACGTTTAAACATATTGTATCGAAACAAGCCAACGAAATGTACAAAAACGGATTATTGAATATTATACTCGAACGCGAAATTATTTTATAGTCTGTTAATTAGTAATATACGTTATAATAGTTTTAAATATTTAGCATAACATTATTAAAAAAATATAAATTTTGTACATAACCATATTTATAAATAGTTTAGTACGTTTACATCAGTAGACCGTGGATGTGGTGAATTTAATAATTTACGAGTTACTTTAGATTCAAAATGGTGAGAATGAAAATTAAGGTTCTTACGTAACTCCCATTATTTATGTAACACATTGGATGACCCTATTAACAAAATAATATAATGCATATTTTATTATTTAGTTAACTGTATATTACTTATACGAACGCATAAATAGTTATGCGTTTTATTTTTAGTTAATATCAAGAAAGTTGGTGTGGTACCTAATTCTCGAGTAACGTTGCAAATGTATTTAGAATATTTTATCATAACTCTATGTTAAGTTTATAAGTTTTACCTACGAGTTTTAATAATTAAATAAACGCGATAATATATAATTAAGCGATCAATGCAGCGTATTCAATTTATTATTATACGAACTACATTTTTCCGAAATTATAAAATATTATATTGTATCGAACATTTAATATTATTAAATATAAAAGTTTTTCCTTTTATTATGTTATGAATAGTATTGTTTGTATTGGATAAATCGACTCTTTATTTTCGTACAATTACTAAAAAAACTACAGTATTCTAAGAAAGTAATTCTAAAGAAATCGTTTTTCGTATAAAAAACGGATGAATACGGTATTATAACGTTTTGAAGGAACGAGAGTATGGTGTTTTTTTTTTTTTTTTAATAAAGAAAGTGACGACAAAATCAAACGAGAACGGTGTTGTTGTTGTTGTTTTTTTACAGTTAAATGACGTTTGCGAGTCAATGTAACTTGATTGGGTAAAAGCTATTGAATAATCAATGACGGAATTCATATTATATATATATATAGCGAGATTGAGATTGTGCGCGTGAAAAGTAAAGGAATATATTAAGTATTTCTCGTGAACGAATGAATAGTATACGGTTAAACGCGTGTCGGTGGTACAGAAAAAAAAAAAAAAAAAAAAAGTAAAAAGCACAGATCAAAAAACGAATGATCGAAACGACGCATGATTTTATATTTTTCTCTATTCGCGTAGAGCCTAACTTATTTGTCCTCGTACACAACAAATAGATACGGTAAAAATGGGATCTGCGATTCGTTTCGACGCGGTACGAAGTTTTACGCGCGTGCGGGCACACTGGCAATATGGCGATGACTTCACACCGCCGCGCAGCGCAGAGCTCTCGTGTATGTACAGGGCGATCGGAATATCGCGTCGTTACAAAAACATCAGGAATCGCGTGTAGCGTTTCCGAAGTTGTTACCGGTTTCTCATACGTTCACTCTGTACACGTACGTACCTCTATATACCTATGCCGAACGGGGAAACGCGGGGCGATTTGTCTTAGTTGCCGCAGCATCCTTCTGGCAACAGCAATTTAGAACTGTCCGTCTTTTTCCGTTTACACACACACACACACACACACAATCATACTTAAAAGTATTCGTGGTGGGAAAAAGGACAATTTCTCGCCGCACATTTAGTAGCGAAAACTTCTGACCTGCTATTTCACTATACCACTGCGGTCACCTATGGTAAAAACCGTTTAAGGTGCGTATCACGATCCCTCCCCCCCCCCCCACTACACCGACTGTAGACGTTCCGGTCTCTTCCCAGTACGTAATTTTATATAAGATACCTATTTTTGGCGACTCTTGGTCACTCTAAAATCCAATAAAGGCGCAACAAATGTAGACGGGAATATACGGTATAACGGATTGTATCGATATAGTTATATGGATACACGCGTGGTCGTATTTGTTCTTTCACGCATCAAGTATATTTTTCATTTATTTTTTTTTCCCTCCATTTAAATGTCAACATTTAATCCAAGAGAAACGCACACAAACATAATACCTATATACTCGAATGTGTTATATTGGATTTGTTTTACCACACTCCCACCCGCCCCTTCCATTTGAAATTTAATAAGTATCTCAAACATTATATTCAAACAAATCCTGATGTATATATTATAATAACGCAGCGATCATCAAAGTAGAAAATTACACGATCCAGTGTTTGAACGCAAACTTCAAACGCACGGACATTATATATATATTTATATATCTGTCTCCATTAATTATTTACTCAACAGTACGTATATCTATGTGTTATACCTTGATGAAACTTTTAAATATGTTTTAATTTAATTTAGTTATTTGATTTTCGACCAACTGACTGCACTAACCTCTATGATTGTACTTCGTTGTACTTATCCGGTCGTACCTACTATAATAATTATTATGTAATGAGTGCAAAATTATTTAATTTTATAATAATTATGTCAATAAAAATCACTTATAAATTTATAATATGTAAATATTCTGGTACTCGACAATAAATAACAATGATACAACCAATGTGATGGAATTATGGATGTCCGTAGGGGGTACAAAGGGGACATTTGCCCGCCCTTCAGCTTTTTTTGGGTCAATTATTATAATTACTTTGTAATACAAAATGAACATTTTTTAATAACTTTTAGGTTAATAAATTACCTAAACATATAATAAGAAAATACTTCACAAACCATAATTTAGCACTATTCGGATAGTGAAACTAAAAATTTAAAAATGAAAATATTTTTGCCTCCCATTGAAAAATGTCTGCAGACACCCTTGGGTGAAATCCGGGTCCAGAACCTCTTGAACTGAATAAATATTTAAAAAACATTTTTGTTTTTTATAGGTAAAATAATTTGAATATTTCTAATAAGTATTTTTTTCTAAATATTTGATCATTTATGAATAATTGTATTACATTAATACATTAGTGTTATACAAATCATATCTAACCTGCTTGTGATATTAAAATAGTTTACATGTTTCAATACTATTCTTAGACAAATCCTTATTGTACCACTGTAATATAAATAGTCTATAAGTATAGGTTTCATTTAAAATAATAAATATTAATGTTTACACGTTTGTTTAGATACTTTAGTTTCTTATAGAACAGTGTTTCCCAACCTATGGGACACGACATAAATTTAGGTCGCAAAATATTTTTTATCGCTTTAGGTAATAACTAGTTTCAAAGATAAAATCATAACTTTAATATTAATAATTTAAGAAATTCATAATATATTATAATAATAATAACAATAATAATAAAATAATCAATTAAAAACAAAAGTATCAAATAGTTTGTATTGAATTATTTTAAGTCGTTACTTGATCGTGTTAAAAAAAAAATTGTACCGGTCGCCATAACAAAAAAGGTTAGGAAACACTGATATAGAACACGAATCTCTTACCATTTTTAAACAGTATATTTCATTTATCTAAACCGTATACGTTTTGTGCTCGTATGTTTCATTGGTAGATTTTCGTCTGGTCTTATAGGGGTATTTCATTTTTTATTTTTTTTTATTTCGCTAATATTTTAAGAATACCCGCGAAACCGTTATTCATAAATTATTCATGCACTATTTACGTGTGTACCTGAACAAATATAAATCCTCGTCTTGCTCTTTGAATACAGAATAATATTCGTGTTTTTTTTTTGTGAAATATATTAAGACGTAATTTTTTATATATTTGTTTCACACCCTCAGGTCTCGAACGGCGCGATTACGCGAAAACGTATAAATTAAACGGGAACGTAAACGATACGACGTCGCGTAGGTAGCTCTCGTTCGAGTCTCGAATCAGTTTTCTATTTTATTATTATTATTATTATTATTATTACTTTGTTTTTCTCCATTCATAATATTTGTGTTTGGTATTGTGTTTCAGAAGCTGACTACACGCTGGAAGATTCGTATTGGAACGAGAAGAGTCCCGCCGGTGAGTTTTCGACAATATATTAATTTCGATTTATTTGTAAACACAGAGAGTATATATTTCTTCTCTCTCTATAATATATATACGCAATTGTTAATAAATTGCGAAATTTTATTACGACAATTATTATTATTATTATTTTGACCAAAAAAAATGTAATACCCCAAAAAAAAAAAAAAAAACACAAATTAAACCACGTCTCTTGTCCGTTACAACAATAACGTACGTATTTATAAATTATATATGTACACAGTTATTTATTTAATATTTCTTCTTTTTTTTTCCCCCCGTTTACTTTACTCCCTGTTGCTAATAATTTATGGATTCAAATTACTCCCATGCCCGTTGCTATTAATTCATTTCGTCCCGCATGTGCCCCGTGTGCGTATACAAACATAACGCACATTTATCTATTCCGAATTGTGGACGATCTATGTGTTAAAAACGTATTAAACACGCAGTTAATTTATTAAAACGGGTCGAGTATGACTCGCAATTAGTGGTTTTTGTAGGGTTGTTCGACCGGCGGCGGCGGCGGCGATATAATAAATGGACGACATAACGATATTTCTGGTATACGTGGTACCCTGCGGTATTAACCAAACTTAGTTGCACGAACCCGTATTCCTAAAAAATATTCCTATTACGGACGATAGAAACATTATTAATATGCTTACTGTATAGAGACCGAAGTTGTAACGTATACCTAACTAATTTTTGAACATAAAACTTGAAGCTTTAAAATGTTCCGGGCAATTTAATAAGTAATTATTATTATTACTTGTTAAACAAAAATAATAATAATAATAATAATAAATTATTATAAACGTATATTTCACTGGGAAAAAGCATCATAAAAAAATACAATTAGCAATTAACTTCTTTATTTAAGATATAGATAGTTGATATTATATAAAACATATTTCGATAAGATTCTTAGATAAAAACGGTGGATAAATATAAAATGGTATAATAAAATATTATCGTTCAATAGTGTAGATCTTTTTTGTATACTCGTAATACGGTCATCGTTATTATACAATATAAAATATATGAAAATTTCAACTAGATACTATTAACTTAAATCAATATATTTTTAGTTTCTAAAAATATTGTATTATTTTACATAAAAAAATGAATAAACATTTTAAAGTTCGGTTTTATTTTATTTTGTTTTTCTTAAAATTTTTAAAAAAAAAACCATGAAAATTTTTAATTAAATATACAAACAAATTGTGTTGGAAAATTAATATGTAAATTATAAAAACTAATCGTTTTTAACATGATACACAATTCATATTGTCTTCGCATTAACGAAATGAAATAATACTATCTATTTTGAATACGGTTTTAATCTCTAATGTCATATTGTCTCATGTTTTAACTCGGTACCCATTTGGTACCATTATTGATTGAATTTGACTTCTTGGAATCCGGGGATTAGTGTAAAAATGATAGTCGCTATTGTGTATTCGGAATGAATTAACGGCAGGAAAATCGTTGGCCATTGTGAACGTGTACCGTATACTTTTATCGTGGGTGTGGACTATATATGAAACTTTTCGTCTGATGAAAACGTTGAATCGTGCGATGGTTTTGGAATTCGAGCTGATGGGGGTGTACTGATAAGAATTTTGATTCTGAAAGACGACAACAAAGCGAAGAATCGCATGTGCAACGAACACTTCATAAAGTTTCCACGAGATAGCAAGAGGTATGACTTAATTTAAAGCACTCATGCGTTCAAGACCTTCGAAAGTTCTCAAAACTGCTGACTTCTAGCCTCAAAATTTAATTCAGTTTCATTCAACGTACATTTTGACAAGTTTTCAATTGACGTAATTTTCATTAGTGATTTCAATTTAGGACATTTCAAACATAATTTAATATGTAATATAATGATCTTATTAAGATCCGATAATTATTATGCTTTTGAAAAATATGATTGATTAAAATCATTTAAACGCTTAATATTATACAAAAGTTTACATTTATCGATTTCTAAAAAACAAAAATTGTTATTATAAATATTTATACAGGACCTCTTTACTGTTACGAATAAGTACACAAATAAATAATTTAAGCAGCTAATGAATAAACAAGCACGTTTACCATTTTTTAAAATCTTTTTCTACATTTCCTTACACTTGATTGAGTCAATCATCGTAGTCCTACACTTCAATGAATCTCGATTTCTTTTCTCTTGTCCATTCAGGTTCGCACATTTTTTTTACCATTTTATAGAATTTTTGAAATGTATAATACTATAATATAATTTAAGGTTCAAGGGCGAATCTGTAATATATGTTAGATTAGTTTTAACAATGAATTTCGTCCGAAATAATCGTTATATAATAATTTTTTTCTTTAAATATTATACTATATAATTACATAGATATGTGTATACTTTAAGTCTAATAATCAATCTAGAAGATTTTATATAAATTTCAGTTTGTTAATTTTATTTCGTTGGTCTTAATCGTACCAAATCGTTTTGAATCTCAGCTTTACAAGTCGAAACAGACTTAAAATTTAAACCACAATGTACGTAAGTCTTGTAGTCTGACATGATGTTCATTTAATGTTTCGATAAAAACCACTTTGCCGAAGTAATGCGATTGTGTTATTTCGTAAGAGGAGGTAACAAAACTATAACAGCGTTTTTGCAAAGATCCGAGATAGAATTTGCAGGCCCGGACAGTGTTTATGGTTTAGAGTTTTATATAGAATCGAGTAACCAGAGGGCTCTCACAATCCAGGAAGAACGACAATGGGGCTAACAAAATTATAACCCACTCGTTCGACCCGACCTGCATCCGTACGTATACTTGTGACGTTTTCAACAATGTGCAGGGTGGTACCAGAGTGCATAAAATAGGAAAGTACCGAGGACATAAAGAAAAACGATACTCGGGATCCCCGGATTCGGGTTAACACTCGACTTTTAAGACAATGGGCCGATAGCTGCCAAACGAAATTGTATATAATATGACCGCCGGCGTGCGGCACTCTCTTTTCTATGTCAATTGACAAGAGAAAAATGATAAGGGTAACGCCGGTGAGAGGTATGAGTTTGACCTATTATTATTATTATTATTATTATTATTATTATTATTATTATTATTAATATTATTATTATTGTCGTTTTTGTAGGTTATATATTAAATCCACTGATGTTATCTCGAGAAAACAAAATCATAATTCAATCGCAATATAATATAATTTGATAATTATAAAGAAAATATCAAATTTATAACTATATCAATGATCAATACTAAACAATAGTTTTTAATTTTAAATACGATTAGGAAGTATATACTTATCTGATAATATATGTATATTGTTGTTTAATTTGTTATTATTTAAAATGTAATAATAAAGAAATTAATATATAATATACACATTGTAGGCTACGTATTTGAATTTTTTCAATTGTACACATTGTTCTTTTTAAAGACAAAAACTTACTTGAAAACCGAAGTCAGAGAAATTTATTAGTTAACAAACAGTATAAATTTATTGTAGTTCAATTCGGTACCATCGATTATAAATAATCAATGATAATACTTACGATAAAATCGGGATAATTTTTTGAACCTCAAATACAGCTGTTGATATTATTAATGTTTTAAACTTATGGTTCAGAAAAAAATATATATATTAATGGTTGAGAAAACTTTTTCGATAAATATTTTAAGATTAATGAGCTTAAAATACTGAATTTGGCATGATAACTATATAATGTACCATTTAAGTTGTACAATTTAAGTAACACCGCTTTAATATTATTATTTCTTAATTTCTTATACTATCTTATATTGAACTTTACTGCGTAATACGATAAATTATCAATAATTGTTCTTATCTCTCTATATATTTTGATTACCATTTATTAATTATTAATTACAAGTTGATTGAAATAATTAAACAATTAATCATACTTAGGTTTATTTTTGCAAATTTATTTCTTGCGATATAGTACATTGATATATCAACATTAAAATTTAAATAAATATAGTCAATATTAGTATATTATATTCTTCTTTTTATCGTGTCCAGATTATATAAATATTATTATATATTATTAATATATTACTTAGTATAAAACAATAATTATGTTAGATAATTAGCTAATTTTGAAATTCTAAATTAAATATGGTCTCTATATTTTTAATAATCTATTTACGTTAAGATAATAATGCTTTCTTGAATATTATTTTAAATAATATTATCCAAATAAATATATTTAAACATTTAAATTAATTATCTAAAATGCAATTTAATAATATACTAATTTTGTATCTATATATATTTATATTATTAAATATTTTAATCTAAATGTGACTATAATGAATTAATAATTAGGTAATGTAGATAATATATTTATCTTTATAGAACACGATCGGTAATCACAAATATACATAAAGGGAAAGTAATTCAATTTTTCCCCTTCAATTTCTTGCTTCAAAACTTTAGGATAAAGTCCAAAACTATCTGTGATTTATGTTTTAACAAAATTAACTACGACCCTACGCTTTTAATAGTTAAAGGGAATAGCTCTAGCGGAATTTAAAACTAATTATCTACGCGAAAAAAGTTTATATGGGATTAAAGAAATGTTCGACTGAATAAGAAAGTATTGTAATTATTTTAGACTTTAAATTTTAATTCACTAAATCTAAATATTTAATATTAAACATGAATTATTCCATACTGCAGTAATACTATAGGGCTTTATTCTTTTATATATTAATATACAGGAACGTTTGGTTTTGATTTGTTTCATTCTATTTTATTGACGTGTATTAAGTAAGATCTACAAGAAAAATTGCCTAGTAGATGAATGTGTATTATCATCATGTGAAATTCAATTTGCATTTGTACGCAAGTAAATGGAAAACCATAACTTTATTTTTTTGCTCACCTATAAAATGTATTTTGTACCCTTACGGTCCCGAACCCTTTGATTAACCACGAAAATGCGATAAAAACGTCTCTCGGGAGTCTGTACTCAAAGGGGGAACGGGACATTTCGATCGAGCTAAAAAGTGTACCCTTATTCACCCATAAGTTTTTTTTTGCTAAAACATCAATGACTGTGCACGTAATATTCAAATTAGAAATTATCGATTTTCAGCTATTCCTAAAATATTTAACAGACATGCAGACGTACAGACGTACCTTACATGATAATATAATATATATAATGTACTTATTGATATTTGCCAACGATAATATCGTTCTAATTTTTAAAAAACAAATTTTGTTCATACGAATTTACAAATAGTTGATACATCGATAGTGGTCTGATAAAAATCAGGTTTATGTTGTCAAGTTGTCACTGAAAACGCTGCTTACAATTTGGTATATCTTTAATTTCGATATTCGTATATTTTTCATGGTGAAATTCAAACATTGTATTAACTAAATCCATATGGTCACGTGTTATCTTTATACTTGGGTATAGAATGAAAACGTTGAAATTAAGTGTTTGAATAGAAGTAATATAAAAGGTAACATATTATTGTTTATGTGTGTGCGTGTCTTTAAGTCTAACGAGAAACGGTCACGAACAGGACCGTATTTTTCGAGCACTCGTATTGTTCTGCAGAAAATCATAAACAATGCCTTTCAGTGATGTATTCTAAAACGGAGAAATTCTATATTTCAGTTTAAGGTACCTATTATTATAAACAATCATAAAAAACAATTAATTAAATAATATTAATTTATAAAATAAAAAATATTTGTTTAAAATAAATTTTTGTATTATTTTATTTGTAACATTTAAACTATTTCTTCAAAATAATTCTTTCAAAAATATTTCCATTAACATAATATTAGAATAAATTACTTTTGATATTGTCTGTGTATGGGTGATTGAAATTGATTTCAATATAGTTTTAAATTTTTAATAAACAATAAAATTGAGTTGCCAAGTTTTTACCGAGAGAAGTAATTGTTTGTTTCTAGAGTTATCCCTCAAAATATTAAGAACTCAACCAATTTTCTCAAGCGATATGATAAAATAAACATTATAACACAACTACTAAAAAATCAGTTCTATACCTACCCATTTGAAATATGTTCAAGGGTATTTTATTTTTATTTTTTTTTTCAAAAATAATAAACAATTTAAAATAAAAACACATATTTTATTTAATATATTTCGATAGTGCATTATGAAATTTTCTTGTTATATTTATCTAGAGAGTACCTTGATGAATAATAAATTCATATATAAAAGCTTTTATATTTAGTAATTTAAATTGTATATTGCAGTTAAAACATTTTTATAACATGTATATTATTATGTTCCAAAAGGTAAGAATAATTTAATTTCTAATTGTTACAAATTTCGATATTATAACTTATATAATAAATATTTACATTTTGAAAATCAATTTTTTTTAAAAATTATAAAAACTATAGAGTATCTCTATATAATAAAATTATATCTATATTTACATTAATTTATTAATATTGATAATAATATTATTTAATAACAATAACTCGTATCAATGTATATGAGTAAATGAGTAAATTTTACAAAACCTTTGTCATATAAGAATGAAATGTGCATAAAGTTATGTTGCAATATATAAAATATCCAAAATCAGATTTAAATGGCGATCATTTTGTTATTCGAAAATCGAGTGGGTAACAAATCAACTAACTACAATAATGACTGTAAGAATTAAAAAACACATTGTTGTTAATAGTCAATTAAAAAATCCAATAAATCCATATTACTTTACGGAATTCGTAAAATTACAGTAAATTATAAAATATACAAATATCGTATTACAATCGTTTAATTAATAAACTGAACATTTAATTATAACATTGGACGAGAACGTTAAGCGCGTGCTATGAGTTATTTGACTTTACTTGACGGTTACCACAAGGCAACGAGTACGGCGTATCGCAGTTACAGTGCTAATAACTTACCTGAAATATGCTTGAATTATAATTTATAATATAGTATAGTATATCGGTGCCAAGTTATAAAGTTGAATGATTTATATGGCACGCGCGTTCCTCTGCGTCGAGTGAAATAATATATTTTTCGGTATTCGGTATTCCAACATTGAAACAATAGTGTTTTCGTGTTAAATAATATAATATTATATTTGAGTATTTCATTCTCCTTATCAAATATAAAATGCTATCATAACAGTGTTGTGCATTATCTAGATAAAATACCGTTATATTTTTATCTAATCTTGATAAATAAACAAGCTATCTAAGAAAAATCGTCTAGATTGAATTCAATCGATGATTTAAACAATTTTCACACAAAATTATTTTGAACCGCGCTCTGTAAGCACTATTTATATAGTTTTAATTGGAACGTCAGATAGTTTATAAATAATAATATTATTCACATAACAAATTATAATAATAACAACTATGGTTTACGGCGAGTACGAACATTGGATCTACATTATTTAATAGTAATTATCTGTTTTTTTATCTAGATAAAATTGGTTATCTTTTATCTCTTATCTAGATAAAAATTTTAACTGTTATCTCTTTATCTTATCTTGATAAATTATGGGTTATCTTTGTACAACGCTGGTTACCAGTGAGTGTTGTTATTATTACTGTCGGGCAAATGTGTGTTCGAATTTCGAATTTAAAATTGAAACGCCACCGCCGGGCTTAATGAACGAGAATTGCGGCTGGAAATACGAAACCGCGCGTCCCTGCGTATGTATAGCGCGGCTATATGCAGTGAGTGTTACAACACGACCCCGATTTATAACAGTACTGAGCTCTGCGTCCGACAGCCTAAGTGTGCGTATAAATCTCTCGACGTGCGCCTCGTCTTGGAAGCGACAGTCCGGGAATAAAACAATACACCAGACGCGAAAAAAGAAACCGTTTCTATGTTAATAATCTGGAAAAAGCAAAAAAAAAAAAAAAATGCCGGGGAGGGTGAAGAGAGGGGAAGAAAAGGATCGGAAAGTACAAAGGTGTGTGTGTGTGTGTGGTTGTAGAGAGCGAGAAAACGACGGGGCCAGAAATAATATATGCATATAAAAAACAAAAACTGAGTGTTTAACCGGAATGTCTTTCGCAATGGAAAACTTCTACTTCCCCGCCGTCCCCTCCGACGGAGCCTCGAATATCCTTTTCCGGATGTCGACGCTTTAGTAATACGGCCGCCGCGCTCCCATTGTCGCCACTTGTTTAAAGTATAATAATATATTATAATGTCACGAGAGTGCAAGAGTCGAAACGAATATCAAAGGGTATTACGTTTTTATTTTTTATTTTTCCCCTTCGTTTCCGACATTCTATTCTCGCACGGGAGAATATTAAACAAAATTGTTATTTTCCAAAATGTCTTTTGATACGCACATGTAATATTAAACACGGTTCTCTCTCTCATTCACTCACTCTCTCTCTCTCTCTCTTTCTCTCCTCTCTTGTCACGAAATTATTACTCTGTGCGTTTCAACTGCGTGTTGTTCTCGTCGTAATCATCGAGAGAAAATATTTTATGCATTCATTTGGACAATATTTTTATCCGACAGCGGTGGCGGCATTGTACAAGGATGCGACTTAATTTCGACTACAACCGCTGTCGTAAATAGATATAGGTAACCGTACTCGGGCATTCGTAATTACATCATTTCCGTTATAATTGTAACGTGTGCATTGGAAATTATTTGCGATTTTCATTTACGAACGCGATCATTGTTGTTTAATATTTCGCTCGTTTTTGTCTAAATATTCTAACAGCCTACTATAAATGTTTGTTATAAAATCAACGCGAGTATATCAGTATTTCAAATTGACGATGAGTACTTTATAAAAATGTATTTCTTTTGAAAAATATTTTCACTAACACTTTATTCATGGTTTGTTAAAAGGAATACAAAATAAATGAATTGCAATATTTAATTATAAATTATCTTGCTTTCCATAAAATATCGTGTCTAAATAGTATTCCTTTAATTAGCTCGAAATTATTGGCACAGAATTATATTTAATACGTACAATTTAAATTTCTTTCATCTTGTTTAAATTTAATCTTTAAATTATAAACTCGAGTTAATTATATTTAAAAAGGTTTTACGCTGTAACGGAAATATATCAATTATCTAAGCCATAAGGAATATACGATTTTTCTCGTATTACATTTTATGATTTTTCCATTTAATTCGGTTTTACATTCACTGTCGATTTAATTTAATATCAAATTGTCAATATTAATCATGTATATTCAAAAATGTGTTATCCATATAGCTTTTCTGTTTTATTTATGATTATAAAAAACACCCATAAAATAGTAGGTAAAGAATATGAAAATAAACTCACATATGACACTTTGTTTAATTATAACATGTTTTTAATTAGATTTCTAATATTAAATCACCATAATTAAGCGTTTTTCCAAACGTCCGTTATTGAATAAAACGCGTCTACATTTAATACTAATAATACTAATAATTTCATTTATCCGGTTGTCACAATCCATCGAAATTATATTCGGTATACTTTTGCTTACCTTATGTATTTTTCATTTTGTTACTTTAACCCATTTTCTGTATAATATATTTAAGACTTGTACGCAATGTTATGTATTTTTCATCATCTTTTATTTTGCTCATATCCTATCAAATATATCATGTGTCGTTATGTATAATGTATAATATAAAGTCGAGTATTTTTTTTCGCATTGAATTTTTCACGTGATAACGTTGTGAAAGTTCGATCCGCCAGAATTATTGATGACTTTGCCAGATTTCCATTGTTGTTTATACCGTCAGAGATAACCTTAAGTATTTTTGTTTCTTTAAACATTTTAATGTTATCTACAAACAAATACATTTTTATGTTTATTTTAGTTTCGATTTAATTTACATGTTTGCAATGATGATTAAACGTAATGTCGATATTAAGAATGAATAATGGTATTTATTTTATTCTAAAAATAACTATGTTTACAAAATATATTCAATTTATTTATTTCCAAAGCTACTTGTATTTCTTTTTTCATAATCAAGTTTATTTCGAACATAATAATGGATATATTCCTAATATATAATTTATACGTAATATAAGGTATTATTTTAGGATTTTAAATAACTATTATATTGAATTTTTGAGCGAAAATAAATAGCAAATAATGATGATTGGTGTAATACAAAAAAAAAATGTTTTAAAAGCGGAATTCCTGGAACTTAAATAAAATATCAAAATGTTAAAAAATTGATCAATGAAAGAAAATCTACTAACAATGATAACGTCTCGTGTAATAACTTCTCAGACATATGACGATAGGAAACATTTCTAGATTTATATTCCAATTGATCGAGACACGAATGCGAAATGAGTGTGAACGATACTAAAAAATACTTCCGGTGAATGCTTCCCTTTACTGATTTACATTTGCCTTTTGGGAAAACTTACTCGAATCGATATTGGTTTATTTATTTATTTTTTTATGCAACGTAGTTGGAGGTCAAAGTGAAAACCAGAGTCCGATTTTATACTCTCTATCTATCCTTAGAGACGAGACGTCTCCCCTGAGACACATAAATTAAAGGACGGATCGGTAACAGTGGGCTTTTTTTTGTTACTATACATCATGGATAGAGAAAAGATTGAGTGGTCGCCTTGCAAAGATAACCCATAATAAATAGCAAATCATACGACCATAAATAATCCCTCTTGTGCCATATCTGTCAAATACTATGTAAAAATCGTCTAAGAAGGAGAAAATCAATAATTACATAATGTACATAAGAAATCGTGACACTTTTGACTAGACATCAAAACCTATTGTTCGGTTTTTCATATTCTTATTATACGAGCATTTCCAATATGATTGCAGATGATAGCCCAAAAACGAAAACTCTATTGTTTGTCACCGTTCAATGTGGTATACTGTTGTCGCTCGATTTTTTGCATCTATTTCAAATAGTATTATAATATTATGAAGTTTTTTTAAGAATTTATGTCGTTTCAAAAATTTCGAATATTACATATAACATAATATTCATTTTTATAAATTATGATTATAACATGTTTATTAAAAATAATACACTTCAAGTCGCAAATACGATAGTTACTTTTATTTTATTTTATAACATTATGAAGCTATAAATATCAAATAAAAACTTAGAATAATATTCAATTAATCACATGGCTACATAATTAAACAATAAAAAATGTTTAGATAAATTTATGAAAATATTTTTTTTTAATAAACAGTAAAAAAAAAATGTGTAGCATTCAAAAATTAATTCATCAAGAAAATTTGAATAAAATTAAAAACTATTTCAATTCATTTAATCTTATACATTAATTATATAATTCTTAACATTTTCCCAAATACTTTGAGTAATTTAAACAATGCTGATTAAAACTTTCTATATATTTACATAATTAGTTAAAGAGCAGGTAAATAGTTAATTAACGTTACGATAGACTTTAGCTTAATCATCAATCTTATTTTGATAAACATTCCTTATTTTGAGACGAGATATATTATTTGTTAGTTTGTCATACTCGTATATAAAAATTATAAATGCGTAATATTAATTAATTAATATTTGATTATAAACTAACAAATTAAAATAACTTTTCATATCAATTATAAAATGATATGTTTTAAATATTAAGATAAAATTACATTTGTAATAATATTAGATTTGTAGTTAAAAAAAAATATTATCACATGATTTATTTGAAATAAAATGTATTATGATTAACGACTGTACAAGATTAAACTCACGTATGATTAATGTACTCGATATAAAAATGAAAAGTAAACGAGTGAGTTCTAAAAGCATTATTCCACGCTAACACCGTTTTTTTTTTATTATTATTACATCATACCTACTGAAATGTAAGTTCTATAAAAATAATACTGAAAGTTTTATTCATATTATGATAGAATTGGAGTAAGTTTCAGAAGTTCGGAAATATAAAAACGGGACATCAAACATGTTTGTATCAGAAATTAATAATCAATAAATTAAAACTCACCATTTTTAATCAAAATTATATTTTTTTTGACAATTAATTACGTTGTAGGTATAATGTTTTAAAATTAACCATTAATTAAAATGAATTTTCGTAATCGTTTGACTTATTTAACACCTCTTTGCTATAATAACAATATTATTATACCCTACAGTATAATTTTAATCCGACAAATCCATATTTATTTTTTATCAATTATTAAAGTTCGTATCCCTACTGCGAAAATAACTTATTTAATCTCAAATGTCAACGATACATCGTTGATGGAACGGTTAAAATTTTTCGTTGACGGGCAGTGTATTATCGTTATAATATAATGATGTCAAGTCACTATGCCGCGAGTCAAATCTTCGGATTTAAAATAATAATATCTACATTTTACAGATTTTGTCGTTTGTACGGATTAAGCCGATAATAAATTATTATTAACTCATAAAACAGCAGTTAATTATTGGCGTGTTGTGTCCCGTTGACGATATGCGAAAATCGTACTCGGCGTGAAAGGTGAAACGAATGGCATCATCAATGTACGGGTGCCTGTGCGCGGCGATTTCGAGTATAGAGGAAATCGTAAATCACGTCGAACGATGATTTTTCGCGTGCGCAACAAGTGCGCAATACTGATTGAAATTTAATTCCGCGCGCGGCCAACGAATGTCAAATGTAAAATAAATAAGCCCCGAAAGATTAATAATGCCACGGTCTGATATATTTATCGCGTCGCAGTGTATTATCGATTCTGACGAGGGTTATAAGTGAATGGCTAGTCCGGGAAAATGGAATTTATGATTTTTAAAACATATCACACAGAAATCTTTATGACATTTGTATTATTATTATTGTTATGGTTTTCGTACAACAATGATATCGTATTTGCGCAACCAAAATGGACGATATTGTATATCGTTATCGGATCGCCAACGTTATCAGCGTTTATCGATACATTATCGATATCTGTCGACCGTTATCGTCAATAATAATTTTTTTGAAATTATTCATATTGTACGATATAGTAAGTCAAACTGCATTAATCCAAACACAATAACACCGAAAAGTCTGCATTCACATCTTTCTGGCTAATATTTATATATTCATATTCAATTATCTACGTCATTGTACAGAAAATTGTATAAATTTAATTGTACCTAGCTGATTCGTTTATAAATATATTTGTAGACACTACACAACACCACAGCCATTATGATTTTCTTTAATTTCTTTTCGCCATTGTTATCACTCTTTCATAACCTTTTGATTATAATACATTTTTTTAATGTATTTTCACAGTAAAGGGTTTAATGTGAGTATATGTACATTTATACGTTTAAAAAAAATTAATTGCTCCATAAAATAACAAAAACGCTAATAGGTTTTACATGACCGATCCGAAAAATGTAGCATAATATTATATATTATTATAAAACGATTGCGTACGGAGTATAAAAGATTATTTTTAAAATTTAAATTTACATAAATACACTAAAAATAATCGTTTTAAACCTGACTAATTTTGAACTACTTGTTCTATCAAAGAAATTTAATACCTTTCATATAACACGCGAAATATGCTTTTACCAATGCTAAATGTAAATAAATAAAATAATCGAAATTTTTAATCATAGACCTAAACCTACGAAATCCATTATAATCACGATGCTCTTTTCTCCAGTTGATTCAAATTCATAAGGCTGATGTGTGGTTTATACTATAACGAAGACTGTGAGTCGTGATAGGAATATCGGCGAGTCGTAAAAGTTTTCAAATTACTTTTTTAAGGAATAATAAATTAGGTATATATTTTTGTTTTTACATTTTGTTTTTGTTTTTACATATTTTGTCGTTAATATAATATATTTTAACATATTTTAAATAATGCCGTTTTATTCACACATTTTGCTAATATTGAAACGGTCAAAGGTTAGAAAAACCCATGACAATATAAGCAATATTGTAAATGATAAAATAAAATGTGTATCAGAAAAAAATCATAGTCTATCACAAATGAATACAATTAAAAATATTCATACAGATATTTCTACTTACCAATAGCATTGAATATAAACCATTATCTTTTAAATATACTAAAGTGTAATTTTTTCCAATAACACGGGTAGAAAATGAACGATTTCAATTATTGGATATAATTCAGTTTTGTGAGAAAATCAGATATCATTTATATTTAAAAATTAACGTATACTATATAATTTTTAAAATATTTCTTAGTGTAAATGGTTAAAAAGACAAAAAGTAAATCGAGATAAATAATAATATTATACTACATAATTTTATTTTATAAATACATTGAAATCTTAGCCCTATATACATAATTAACACTGTATAAAATGTAGTATGATATATAGTATAGTTTTTTTAATAAAGTTTTTTATCTAAAGTAAACTTACCTAAAAAGTTAACTACGGTTTAGAGTGAGTTACCAAAATCTTCAATTTATCAAAAACTGGCCATAGATACACAAGAAAAGTTTGGAAACCTCTGATCTATAACATGAAACTTGCAATCTCCGCGTTAGCGGGTAAAGCATATTACGATATAGTCTTTTTTTCTTCGGATTTTATTACGATGTTATCTTTCTCACGGGGAGAGGGGAGGAGAGGGGCGTTTATATATATATAAATGATATTGCTTAGTTTTCGATTATTACTGTAGTTTGTCGGTAAAGAAAAACGAAAACGGATCGCAATTTTCCTGGTCATTCACGCGGCCGTCAATTGATTCTGATTACGGTTTACTTTCTCCCTTGGTACACTACATCAAAGCTCAGGACTTCCCTCTCCAAATGAAATTCGCCGTCAATATGTGCCAGCGACGGGTTGTATAAGCGTCGTTATCCCTTTAACTTCGCTAAATTATCCTTTGATGCTTATTGGTCGAAATGGCAAAGTACTTTATCCCAATTTTAAATTCGATTCCTCATCAGCAATATGATTCAATTTATAATCGTATAATGCACAAGTATTACTTAACTTGTCCGGCGAACATAAGTACCTAATTGGGTATTAATAATAGTATTATTGATGTACGAGTAAAAATTAATATCATTTATTAGTATAAAAATTTATTTTTAGTTATTCCACCGAATAGAAATATTTCACTATAATGTAATTTTATTATTATAAACTCTTTTTTACAAATTAATTTTATATTAAAACAAAAACAATTTTTTTACGAAAAAAAAACATATTTACTTTATACGTGTATAGTTTTAAATCCTCTTATTAATTTTATGGCAGTGTTCCAATTAGTAAAAAAAAAAAAAAATGTACTATAAAACAATAACATCATGATCAATATTTTATAATAATAATTGCTTATGGAAATGGTAAAATTGGGATCAAACGTACATTATAAAATATACAAAAATTAAAGTTGTACAAATCATAAATAATTATTACGGAGTACCTACCTACCTATAATATTTTAGGGAACAAAAAAATAGCAGAAATATTGTATTATATATGTCTGCCATTGGATAAGTGACTCTTCTTCCATTTTTTTTTATTTTTTTATTTGTATTGTGTGTTCGCATTATTATTTTGTGCTCCTGAAACATATCGATCGTCAACCATTTTACATAATATTCCTGCTTCATACATTTATATTTATATATTTCGAAGAATTTCACCTTTTTCATTTTATATAAATGATTCGCAATATTTTTTGTTTTGTTATTTTTAAAAATATGTATAATATAAGATATGAAGTAGCATTTTATACAAAAATATTATATTTATAATTCATATTTTAAATATAATATATATGGAAATTAACTAAACTCTGTTATTTATTTTTTTAGCTGTGTATGGTTTATATAACGTAACTATAAATTGTATTTTTATATTACAACTGATTTTATTTATGGTGTTATTAAGTTAGGTTAGGTTTATTTAATAAAAAGTCGTACCTTATGTTTAAATCAAATACTATATTATTACGAAATAAACCTCGGATAAAAAAATATAACACAATTTTTATATATATATATATAAGTAATTATGAAACTAAGGAAATCGACTCACCATAGTGTGCATAAAATGTTCTATAATTTTCAATTTAACAATTTTTATATTTTATACTTTATAAGTAAACGTAATACTAATATAATACTTAAATTTTAAATTTCGATCAATATCAAAAAGCAAAGTAAAAATAAATTGATTAAATGATGTTAATTTCTTTAAAATATATCTTTAGAAAAATGTATTATAAATTATCAATGATTGCTTAATTTTATTGTAGATACTCGATGGATGACCTTATGAAAAATGAACCTTATTAAGTTTAAACACAGAGTGCTAAATTAAACGATTATAACAAAACGTTGACTGGTTAATGGTTATCACCAAATTAAATCACTTAATATTGTTTGGTTTTTATTGTTTTCAAGAAATAATAATATAGTATAATGTGATACATGAGGTTTATACTAAGTTAAACTAAACCTAGTGTCCTAGTATGCTATGAGCAAGATTTATTTTAAACATAATACATTTACAGATAAAACGATAATACAATAATACAATATTGTAAGATATGTACCTATATTATTTTATGTCATAAGAAACAAATCCAATGGAACATTTATCTAACAGTTTACTTTTATTAGGAATTTTAATATGTCATTGAAAATAATATTGTCTGTATAAATTATTTTACATATTTATTAAGTATGTCATTAGGTTATGAATGCAAATTGAAATGAATATTTACTATATAACAATGAAAAATAACATTTATATTATTGTCTAAACAACGAATACAATAATAATATATTTCTTGTGTTTTACATTCAAACCCATTTGAAAACTGTTTTGTAATAATAAATTTACGATTATTTGTGAGCCACTTACAATAAATGATAAAACGTTATAAATTGCATTATAGAATCATACGTATTATAGATATTATTAATCTAATTTATGGGTTATTTCTTCATGTCACGAGTGAACTGAATATAATGCATTCTACAATTTATTAGCTTACCCGAAAATTCAATAAAACGTACAGATATAATAGCAATATAGTACATGCGAAACTATAGGTATAGGTACCTCGAGTAGATATAACCGAGTACGGTGTTTCGAATCAAAAATAAATTATGGTACATAGAAATTTAATTTAAAATAATAAAACTTAAAAATACTAATATGTTCTTCATAGGTTTCATTACGTTAATATTTTAAATCGAAAATATAAGCACCTGCACTGTATCCGTACATACAGTAATTTGGATGATTATTAAAAAAATAACATAACAAGTCATTAAAACACATATGAGTTTAACGGCATGATGAGTATGTAAAGATAACTTAATAGATCATTAAAAATGTATTCAATTGTTCAAGTTGTTGTGAAATATTGACAACGACCATAAAAATACTTCCAATTAAAAATAATAATAACTATATTGAGTTATTGAGAGTGAACATAATTAAATTTGATTATTAAATTGTAGTTTATTAGATATTTTTAAAGTTATTGTTTAAATCTAGACGTAATCATTATTGAATTTTTAATTAAGAACGAAGCTGATTTATGAAAATAAATTGAATAACCAATATAAACCATAATATTTGTGTTTTCAATTATAATACGTTTTTATTACATCTTTATATTCGTTTTATTCAATTCAAAAAACGAAATAAATTGGTAGTAGTATTATACAATTTATACACTGATTGCAAGCATATAACTTTTTCTTATAAAATACTATAAATTTAAAAATCATATAATGTATGTGTGTAAAATCAGAATAAGTCCAACGACAATTTAAAAAAAAAAAAAAAACTATTTCTGAACGAATAATGTAGGTTTTTAATCATTTGTGTACAGGTAACGCAGTTCGCATTCAATATACAAAGCCCTATATTATTAACTATATTATTAGATCGGCTGTAGAATGAGTTAGATTTTCCGACTTTTACTTTGAAAAAACTTCTGGGAGGGGGAGAAGGGATCGCATTTATTTAGTGTAAAGTTTTTGGATGAAAGAAACAGGCTTAGAAACTGCCGATATTTTACATATATCTACTATGTATGGCGAAGTGGTATTCATGTTTTGTTATTGTTGGTATCCTTTTCCCGGTAGGTTTTTCTTTTCTATCTCTCGTGATCAGAGACGAGAGTAGATAGGTTAGGTACTCGGAGTGTAGTTGTTATTGTGCTCAAATATTAATAGAAATATGATGTAATGGATTTTATCATCTATATCAATCGATGCGCTTTGCGTTTCTGTATCATTTTTTTTTTTTTTTTTTATTCGCGTTTTTTAAATTATATATATTATTTATTTATAGCTACTATCGTTCTTAACGCACAAAAGACTACCTTTTCGATACCGATATTCTGTTCCGTCCTTCCTGAAAGCCGGTAAAATTGGATTTTCAATCGTGCAAACTAAAAACATCATTATTATAACGCGGACAATTATTATCATTGTTATTATTATTATTATTATTATTTGCCACATTGTTGTTTTATTTATCACAAACAAGCGGTTCTTTGACTAGACGTGTTTTTAAATATTAAATTACTAAGTTTACAGTAACAATACGCTGTAGTTTTTTGAAATATTCTCAGTACGCAAATATTATACCTTGTAGTACTTTTTTATTTATTTATTTTTTTTTTTTTATCAATTTCGTGCGCGATTCTAATATTCTAGCGAACGGGAAAATTTAAATTACTCCGACAGACATGAAATAACTTAAACTCCTGGGGTGTATTATATAATGAACGTGTTACGTGGAGATTGAGTGTTTGCTTATTGCTCCCACGAGTTCGTGTATCGTACACGTAATTATTAATTAACGTCCGATAAAATAATATAAAATTCGATTATTCCATTGCCATGAAATCTACTTCGATTTATTAACTATAAGGGCTCATGGGATAATAAATTGCACGTGTTTTTACGAACATAATTATGTAGATCTCTAAATATTTTAATATGCTTACGTAGTATGTGACATTTCAAAAAACATATTAATAATAAATATATTGTATATGATTATAACTAGAGGGCGAATGTTTATGCTCTAAAACACCGGAAAATATGCATGCACTTATGTACTATATAAAATATTGAAGTATTTTTATGCATTCTTCATATTTTTTTTACAAAGTTGTGACATTAACGTGCGGAATAAAAAATATATAACCTATAGAATTCAAATTATCAATTACACTTTACATAGTTAAACATAATTGTTCAATTCTATTAGTTTTATATTAATCATATTACTATAATGAATATCTGTAGTACTTTTTGTCCAAAATTTTTAAACAAATAAGTATATTTAGACTAAAAACACTATAGACATATATTATATACTTCACACTAAATACAATACGAGTTACGATAATATTGTAAGGATTATTCTTACCAAAACAAGAAAAACCTCTTCAGCCTAATAGTTGACACCGTTTAATAGGTACTTATTTAAATATTAAAAATATTAAAATTAATTGCATCCATAAATCAATATAAGATTGAAGACCTAATATCGTGAATTCTGAAATTCCCAAAAATTTGATAGGTAAGTAAAATATTATTATACTGATAAGAATTTCGAAAAACAAATAGCAATACCAGACATACCATACTTCAAATAATATAATTTTTTTCAGTAGATGTAGAACGCAGTTTTTCTAAATGTAAAATGTTGTTATCAGGTTATAGAGGAAAATTTATTTATGATAATTCAAAAAAAACATTAATTTATTATCCAGCGAAATGTCCATTTATTTTAATATTTTGTTTATTGAATATACATTAAAAATTGGTAATTATTTTTTTTAATGACTTATATTTACTTCTTTTAAAAAAATAAAGTTTAAATTTAATATAGTATATATATATATTTTTTTTAATCATATTTTGAATAGATTATAAGTAGGCCAAGGATTTAAATGAAAAATTTATTTTTTTCTAAATGTAATATATATTTTCATTCTGAGCTTAAAATTAATTTCATACATCAAAGAATTTAAAATTGAAGCTTTTATTTCGCATTTTTTCGACTTTTATTTATTTTAAGAGCAGTTATTGGTGTTTTTGTGTCACTTTTAATATTTTGAAAACATTCTTTAAAAACAAGTTTTTAAAAGTTGATAAAAATTTTACTTTTATTATCCCCTCCTTCATCAAAATTGTTGTATGATTTTTTTAGGCTAAAAAGATATCAAAATTAATTATATGTTTAAAAAATAATAATAATTTATGTATATATTTTTTTTAAATTAATATACACTATTCAGTAGATATTATTATATACTGTTTATAATTATTAATGTTAATAATATTAAAAGTAATTTTTAGGTTATTTGTTTAAACTTTATAATACTTGTATTAATTAAACTATATTTTTTAGACATTTTTCATATTTTTTAAAGTATATAAATCCACGCCCCAATTATAAGCATATTTCAATATTTTATAGCGCAAATTTTTCGGTGATTTAGAGCATTAACATCCGCTCCCTAGTTATAACGTTGGTGAGATATTGAACTGCGATAGTGTCGTTAAAAACAGATAATTTTCCAAACAGTTAAAATTGTACATTGTTATTTGCTGTGAACAACAATAATATGTATGTTTATCATATTTCCTCGCACGATTCGAAGTTGGATTTATGATGACGCATATATATTTTTCTAGTTCTAAATATACAAAATAATAGTACACTATTTCAAATATTACTTTAAAACATTTAAGAAAACTAGATATATTAGATACCTACAAAATTAGATAATGCAACTATATTTATTTATTTTATATTTATTAAAAAATTAAAAAATATTATTATTATTTTGAGTTAGAATAGTTTATAGATGTATCCGATGGACTGTGTTATTACATTGGATTAAATCAAAGTAAATTTTATTAATTTGTATTTAACCAACAATTTATTTTCAACTTTATAGTTGTTGTGCACATAATATATTAAATTTATCTTAACATTTATTTTAAAATTTATTATTTATAACGTGTAACAAATATAATATTCATAATGTGGTTTAGTCGAAAATGGACATTTAGTTTAACATTAAATGTACAATTATATTATCATTATTGGCTTGCGATTAGGTACATTTTGAAACTTTGAAACATAGAATTTATTTTTAAAAAACACAAGCCTAACCTAATATATGTTATTACGGAATTCAAAACACATACGTCCATGGTTGTTTAAAATTATAATTTTGTAGTTTAATTCCATGTAAATCGGGGATATTATGTAAATTACACATCGGAATCGATGTCCATCAAATAACAAAATTACATCCGTGCGTAATGTTCATTCCAAATATTATCTTCCCGCGGTTGCACAATCGATACCGTTTTCACCCCTCGTATTATCTCGATTTTTTATTTATTTATTTATTTTTTTTTTTTTTGTGCAGTAATACAGTCTTCTTTACCAGCTGTTTTATTATTATAATATATATTTTTATTTTTTTTTATTCGCAGGGGAAGTGGAAAGGCTCCTGCGGGATTATCGACAGAACCAAGAGCTGGTGCGCAACATCGGAGCCAATTATTATCAGATCATCTACCCGGTACAAATCAGACATCATGACAAAATGGGCATCTCTACCCGAGAGGTAGGGTCACAGAAGGTAAGCTCCGGTATGAGATTAGTGGCATATTCGGTGGGGGTAAGGGGGAGGGGGTGGCTGGAAGGGAGTAAGAAGGGAAGAAATCAATGTCCTATTTTCTCGTTTCAACATACGAATATACTTTCGACGATTTTTCAACATACGTCTACCTCTTATAAAATATAATATGATATATACTACTCGTATATTATAATATTATTAAGTAAACTGTAAAAATACTTATACATACGTAATAATAATATTTACGGCATTACGTGTGAGAGTTTGTAATTTTCTCTATACATACATTACATTACATCACATTTGCGCATATATATAATATATATTTATACGCGTGTCGATCTCTCTGTTTTCTTCTCGCCATCATCATCATCATATTATTATTATTATTATTATTTGGAAAATGAGCCGCCGTTTCATATATCTTTCCGTTCTGTTTTCATTATCAGTATATTTTCCCACGCCATACAGTAGACATACGTTGACGAATTGATTAATAATTGTAACACTGTTTGATTTCCAGTTTCCCAGCTCGGGGTTGCATGGATCTAATGAAGGATACCCTTCCGGTGGATCTTTTCGACCGAAATCTCGGGTGAGTCATATACGAATATAAATGTTCACATAAAAATTCTAAATACGCATAAACTAAAATAACATAAACCTTATTATTTAAAATATGGGTCGAAAACCAAAACGTATATAGAAAATAAATTTTTACCAGTCTGGGGATAACGTTATCTATTGTTTGTAGATAACGAGAAAAGATTCGTAAAAATAAATAAATCGTACCTGTCTAATGATTGTCGTATGATAGTAATCTTGCTCGCTGTGAAGTTAGATAATAAAATGTATCAGTATTGATACATATACCTATACCGATCATTTTCATTTTTCAGGATCAGAGATATTTCGAAATAAATAAACGTTAGTCCAACCTTACATGTGTTTTATAGCATTATTATTTTTAAATAAGGTTGAAAAATAAACTCACTTTATTTGTGCTTTGTTTTAACATTAATTCTAGTTAATAGTTATGTTTAAAATTGAAATATTATACGTTTATTGATATGAAGCAATCACAAACGATTGTATATTAGTGTTGAATCAATCAATTTTGACAATATTTGTTTTCTATTATATTATAAAATATATAGTTAATTGTATTGTGTTATTTGTATTGTCAATATATTGTTATACATATTATGGCAATGCCCTATTTGAAAACTATCGCATTAGAAAGAAATTGTTGACTTTTCCTAGTATGAATATTATGAAGATGCCCCTAAATTTTAATGAAAATAAATTGTGTACTCCGAAATGGTAAGTGTGCATTACGGATTTAAACTGTACAAGTGTATACTTGCAAATAATTGTATAGAACAATTTAAATTCAGTTATTAATTGTTCAACAAATAATACACATTTAAAGTAAATTGTTTATTGTTTAGAAATCATTAAATATTTAACACTATTCTCATAAATTAATGTCGCTCACCATTAACACATAATTGGTCGACTAAAATAAAAGATATGGTTGAAACAGTTGGTACAGGTTCTTTACAAATGTATGGAACATTGAACAGTGAATTTTCGTCCAAGAACGTTGAAGGACGATAAAACTCAATGGTTATACTTTACTAAAAGAAGAAAACAAAGATTCTCTAAAACGTATAAAATTGGATGAACATTTTATTCCAAATCTAAAACTATCTGATTTTGTTACAAAATATTCCAGGAAATATTTTACAGTACTTAATTTTTTTCATAAATCACCCATTTATGAAAAAAAAATGAGAAATATATTATTATAATCCTTATGGAAAAAAAGTCAATGAGTTGAAGGTAGTTAATTATACAGCAGAACATGATATTGCTCCAATTCTAGGCTATAATTATATTTTGTCAAAACATGAAAATCAAAAACTATACCTTTTAAAAGTAATCAAGAAAAATCGTCAAAAATTCCCTAGGTAACTCAAAGTCTTTCAAACATCAGTTGGTAATTTATTGTCATATGTATTAATAATTATTATTGTATTTGACAAATGTTTTTAAATTAAATAACGTAGTTATTAAAAAAAAAAGAAATATTTAAATAGTAACTAACTGCGCGACCTTTAAAGTATATTTTAAACACCTATAAATAACATAGATTTAAATAAATTATGTTTTGTCAATATGTCACATTAATTATTTTATAGTTGAAGTTTTAGTAGCATCCTAATACTCATTTAAAATTTTCATTGAAGTAGCCAAACCGAAGTAATTTAATGTTATTTGAGATTCAACAAAGATGTATTCATAAACATAATATCATGTGTTATCTCTGTTCAGATTAGTCATTGTCCACGGTTTTAACCTTTTGTCGGGAACAGAAAAACCGTGTCTGCTTGACCGCATATTTGTCTTTGGTCCCAGCACGCCATTGTTAAGACCGACGAGTTGGGAGGTAAATCCTGATAAATTACTAGGACTTTTAGTCTACTATATAACATATACCGGCTACATTACCAATAGCAATAGTGTTTTCTTTCAAAGTTTTATATGGCTTTTGAGACAAACGAACAAATCCTAAACAAACTATTCGGACTACATTGATGTAATGGACTTTCACACACACACACACACACACACACACACATATATACAAAAAAAAAACTGGATAAGATAAAACATTTCTCTCTGCGCTTAAGTATTCGCATCGATTCTGTATTTGGTTTAAAATAAGAATACTATTATCAGTAAACACAATTTAGGTTAGTATTTAGAGTATTTAGGTTTCATACGTTACTAGTTCCTTCCTTGTTTTACACTTCCTAAAAGGGTAAGATTATTAAAATAAATCCATCAAGCAAGATCAGATGCATATTTTTTTTTAATTCAAAAAGCTAACAATAGCTATTATTTACATAAATAATAAATTATAATGTACGACTAGTGTCTTGTAATCTCTCTCTTCCATCGAGTAAAGTAATTATTTAAAAGTTCCAAAACTTAATGTAATAATTAACATTTTAAGCTTCGTAAAAATATTATTATGCAAACAATTTGTATTATTATTATTGTAGTATAGGTGGGCATCCGCTTTCTTTCTGAAAAACTTCAATTTAAAAATATTAATTATTATTTGTGTTTAATTTGCATATACATGATATCAACCGTGTAAATTAGGGAAGTTTTTATATTAAAATAGTAATTAAAAAGTAGGTTTCAATTTAAGCATCTCGTACAACGTTTGGTACGAATACAATTTCTCTGTATTATTTGATAATATATTAAATTACCTACAAACAAATGTGTCATTTTATTTTCTTGTTATTTTGTTTTCAGACGGTTTTTTAAAAAAATAATAATATACAAAGAACATTATATAGTATACAGTACAATTGTATCGTGTTACACGGCATAGTATTATTAGAAAATATCATTATTTTATTCATGAAACGTATATATTTTTATGACAATATGCTATGGACAAGAAAAGAGAAAAAACAATACAATTTAATTAAAATTTTCTGTTGAATTAATTTTCAGCGCATGGTCGCCAAATATAATTTAGAATAATTTATCATTTATAAATGATAAAAAATGGGAGCAGAAGAGTAAATAACGTTGATTTTAAGGGTCGTTTACACGACCCATTTTTTAATAACGACTATCAAGCATTCTGCTCATTTGTTACTCTTAGTAAAAAATGACAATCTAAATAAGTTCAATAGTAAACGATCATCTTATTTTACTTATATATACTACTGAATTGAAATATTTCAATTTTTTTATTAACTAGTTCGACAGTTTACTAATTGAAAATAAACTTATATAAACTAGTAGAAACCAAATAAAGGACTTTATGAAGGGGGTAGGCAAAATATTTTAATTTTTAGTTTCTCTATTCGATTAGTGCTAAATTATTATTTATAAAATGTTTTCTTTTATAAATATAGGCAAAAAAGTGGTATATGTTTATTTTCTGATATTTTGTATTACATAATTATTATGATGATTGACAAAAAAAGTCCAATGGAATGATAAACTACCCCCTATTTTTCCCCGCTGCGAACGCCACGAATATCATATTAAGTTTGTGTAGATTATCTACTGTCTACTAGTTTTAGGTTAGACTAAATGTACATTTTACTAATGGGTAGGGAGGCTCGTTTTAAGAGGCAAATTTTACTAATTTTTTGAGTAGAAAAATTATTTTTATACAAATTATAGTATATAAAGTATATTATATATTATATATAAGTTATATAATATAGAATTACGAGTTAAACCGTATACTCTCGCGTCCGTTTTTTTCAAAATTAAACCAGCTACCTACATGTACTTACTATATTATACACATAAGCATAGTTGGTTACATTATTTTCTTCAATACCAAATATTATGTTTTATTTTTATTCACAGTTGATTAAATTTAAATGTTAATTATAACTGTACTGTATGTATATCTTAGTCAAATAAGTATAAATAAAGGGATCCGGAATCGATCAGTCCCGGGGCCGACAAAAGTGTTCTCGCCGGCCCTGAGTATACCAATATAAACAATAAAGTTACTAATAAAAAAAAGTAAAAAGAAATAAAAAGCATCGCGGTAACCATGGTATGCTTCGGTATAGCGAATGGTTACGTATATGTCCGCGGAACGGTTGTCGTTGATTGTGAGGACGTGCGCGGGCTTGTTCCCAACGTCGTCTCTCTGTCAGCGTCGAACCCTCGGCGGCATTTGGCGTGCGCACGCAAAACAATAGATTTATTGTCCGACGAGAACGGTCTAGAGGGCTATAAAGCTATACGACGGTGCACATACGCGTAATCGTGCGGCTAAAACGCGTTGTGGGAAAACTCGTGGATTTTCTACGAAAAATAGAACACCCGAGACGATTGGAACGTCTGTATTTACGTAAAAGACACATCGTTATTTTATTAAAAAAAAAAAATAAATAAATATATGTATGTATATTACTATTCGAAGCGTTCGATTCGTAGCTGGGCGGCGCTTCTCCTTACCGTAGTCGTTGTAGTCGTCGTCGTCGTCGTCGTCACGTCGTTCTAGAATAATATAATATATATTGTGTGCGACGGTGAATCGTCGGATGATTGGATTTCGGTGCGGTATACACACGCAAAAACCGTTTTACATTATTTCCTCCCACGTAGGCATTGTTATAATAATATAATCTCGCGGACGGCACGCGGTAGGTGGTAGCGGTGAGCTTGCGCGCGCGGGCGGATACCGCGGTATAGCAGGTATTTTATATGCGATATCTGCGTCGTGGCTCGTGCGCAAAAATACCCAAAGTGTTTTCAATTAAAACTTTTGCCATAGCTATTCCGTCGTCGTCGACTGTTGTACGCACTGCTGTCGTCATCAAAGTGTATATATATATATATATTTACATAATATATAATGAGAAAGGACGCGGGAGTCTGTGCGTGAGTGTAAAACGTTGGTGTCGACGATAATGAGAATTGGCATACCGCGGTTACGGTCCAAATGAGGTACCATGAGCTGGTATTCGAGACCACCGTAGATACTCCCTTAATAATATTCATCCGGGCCACCGATGTTCGAGTGTGGTTATAACCATAGCAGGACCATAGATAATGGATAAATATCGATATATCTTGTGACAGTGTTGTTCCAAAAAGGGGTGATTAAACAATCAGCACAGGATTCAGAGTTGTGAAGGCCCAAAATCGAGTTAATAACTAGGCCTCTATTAATTTATTTTTAAGTATTCAAAACTTTATTCTCGAAAATTGAACTCGAGTCAACTGTTTATATAGTTTTTCTTTTATCACATCTGAATTATTGGTTCATTTATTAGTCCCTTAATTTTTATTTTAAATCAGAGTTATACAAAATACAAAGATAAAAAAACAGCCAAGTCGACTTGGACGTTCATCCTTCGTCCCATCGGTCCTCGTAGAAATTAATGGTTTAATATATAATTATGATCTGAATGACTGAATTCAATAAAAATATTATTATTATTATTATTATTGCATTCGAAAATACGGTTCTGAGCGAAACTCAATTAAATATAAAATATATTTTACTTATAATCCGTTCCAAAACTTTACCACCTATGAGAATACTCAAAACAATTTTCAAATCTCTACATTCAAAATTGCATTAAGTATCATATAATATTTAAAATCAAATAGTCTTCAAAATAAGTTTCTATAAAAACATTTCTTTAGTAGTTTTTTTATCTCGAGGAAAAACTATTGAAAATTTTTAAAAATGAGTTGAGTAAAGTATCAAGTAAATGTAATATTCTACCGAAAACATAATTTATAAATAGTAATCAGACCATTATTTCTACCCAAGAAAGGGTATTAATCTTCAGGCAAAATTTTTTGTTTTAAAATTATTGTTACAGTTCCAAAAATTAGTATATGGTGTACTACTCAAAAAACATTTAAAATTCCTACGTTCAAAACTGCATTAGTTATCAGTTTATAATAAAATATTTGGAATCAAAGTCACGGTGGTATAATTATTTATTGCATAACGTTATCTTTTCATTCTATAGAAAAATTAAATTTTTTCAATGTAAACAATATTCATAACTTAATTATTTAATGCATAATGACTGTACTATTTCTATAATCTCAAAAATATTTGTCAAAAACGTTCTATTTCCATTATGTTGGTAAACACATCTTTTCCTATGCATTTGTTATGGTTAATTAAATATTTTTTTCTAAAACGTACATAACTTATTTTAGAATTATGATATTAAAAAAAAAAAATGTATAAGTATGTTTTAAACGTGTTTTAACGAAATTTTAACTGTTTAATCTTGTTGCTGACTTCATTTCAACGTGACATTTCGTATTGATATAATTATCACTATTTAAAAACTACCAAAATAAAAAAATTTCTCTACTGAAAAATTACAAAAATAGACTAGATACTTTAAGAAGCCCATTAAATTAAAATGTGGTAATAAAACAAAAGTAACGCCTCTGAATTTATATCTCTTCAAGAACATTGATGGCCCGTTCATTTCTCTATTATCCATTGTTTTTTTTTTTTTTTTTTTTTTTACCGCATTGCGTCCGAAATCGGTACTATACATTAAATGGTTGATACAAATCAAACATAGTTTCTCGTCACTTTTATTATGGTTGTCGATGTACATAAAATTACTATTATTATTATTATTATACATACATATTATTATAATATGATATATATTTACGTGTTTTGGACGCGTTATTTTTTTTTCTTCTTCGTTGATTTTTTTCTTTTCCTTGCGATTTATTACTGCTTATCAGTACCCCAAGAGACCTTAGAGGTAAATTCGAAAAGATTTATGCATCACCGTCGCCACCGGCGGTTATTTACCCCTTTGTCCGTCCCGCCATCGCGCCGACCGTTATGTGCACTGAGCTCTCCGCGAACAGCTGAAATGCTAGGTTAGACGATGTGCGGCACGGATTATGAGCTTTAACCAAAACCACCAGCAGACATGTATTGTTTAAAGGGACTGTCGGCGGCACGAAAGTAAAAAGAATAACAAAAATCCTAGAATAAAGAGAAATAAGATTTATAAATGAAATCTCTATAAGTAAAGATAGTCTGATTTATAAATGCACAATGTCGTAGGTACGGCTGAAATGTATACGACCTATATAATAATATGTTTATAATGTTGGCGAAACGTATCCGGTTCGAAATATATAGCTCATAACCGTCAATCATACGTTTATTCGACAATTAATCGCAATTAATATTGATAATTACTATAATAATAATCGTGTATGTTTTGACGCGTATTCAGGTATACGACGTCATTCTATAAAATATATAATATACGACAATATCGTCTCGTCTTGTTTTAAAATCGTGTTCAATGTTCACTTTACTCGTAATATTGATCGTGCAACTTTATTAAGTTATTACTTGTTTATAATTTATGCGATTAGCCACTCTAACTTTTTTAAACCGTTATTCGACGAAACTTTTATAAACTAACAGCATATCTATCCCTTTTATTTTTATTTTAAAACTATAGAACACTTTTTGTATACCGTAAAAATAATTGCATGATAATATTATACTCTAATCCAATAGCATAACAAAAAAATAAAATGGAAAATTGAGGCTAAACGCATACTTTTTGAATATTAAATTTAAAAACTTCTCTGCTTGTATACATATAAATATTATAATATAAACATAGTTTTATTTATATTTATCATTCGTAATTCTATTACTTATCGGCATTATTTAAAAACAAAGTATTAAACTTTTCCGAAAAATTTACATATTGTATTTTTATTCCCAAATGTTCGCTAAACAATATATGAGTCATTCGTATCAATAATAATTTCTAATTCAATAATATTTCATTGTGATCGTGAAGTTTTTAAATATAAATTGAAAAAAAACTTAATAGTACAATAAACATGGCTCGTATAATCACCATACATTTTTCTATTCACACACATTTTGTTATTTTTGTGCTAAGGATAAATTATAATATGTTTTCTATCGCACGTAATCTCCACCAATCTAACCTTATCTGAATTGCCTATAATATATTATATAGATTATCATTCAATTAAATAATGTTCATAGTAATTAAATTTTTTGTAGAAAATTCAACAAACTATTTCCTGTACCGTTTAGTTTATTTTTCGAATGTATACAATGTATATATTATAAAATTTATAATATCCTAATTTATTTCGTTTTAAAAATAATTTATTATATAATTTTTATACCTAATTATGAAAAGTAAATTATGATATTATTCATTCGTGACGTTTTTAAACTATCATGTATGCCCATTATCATAATTAAATATTTAAATATATATTATATATACATATATATATATTGCACTTCAGGGACTCATAAATGTGTATGTTCTATATGAAAATGAAAACGATTTGGTAATTGTAAAAATTTTAATTAATTTATTTACGCAAAAACCTAATTAATACAGGTAGGGGTTATTGTTATTTGAGATAAAATTTGGTATAACAATATTATTATTTGGTAATAATATTTCTCTATTTTTATACATGTATAATACATATTAAAAAACAATTTATTTTTATTTGATAAAAAGTGAATAATGTTAAAAGTTGAATTACCTACCAAATATTATTTTGATGAGTGACCGGAGAAGGTGTATTGTTCAAAACTTGTTACCATAATTATTTTAATATGATAACTACATACTATATCTATACCTATTATAAAAAAAAACTTATTTGTATGACAACTTATGGATTTTTTGAAATTTTTATGATTAAAATTTAAAAAATTAAGACTAAGCTGTTTTTTTTACAAAACTGTTTTTAAAACTACACGGACTGTAGATCATTAAAATAGTTAAATGTTTTTGTCTTAAACTCAATTCCTAATTTGTCTTTGATATAAAAATATAGAAATTTATAAAATGACTTTTCCAAAATGTTTTTTTTTTTTTTTTGTTAACAAAATAATTATTGTTTATTTAAAAACTCAGAAACTTATTAAATACATGTATTATCGGGTTTAAACTGCATGTACATCTAAGTAATAAAAATTGCCTAAATACGTAATAGGTATTTCATTTAAATATACCGTAGTATTACCTTTTGTTGAAAATGTTCATTAGCTAAATAATAGGATCATTTTTATTTATTTTTTACAATTGTTGTCGAGTATACATTTTTGTATTGTTAAATTGTCGTCATAATGAAACACGTTTTCTCCAAACTATACGTGTATAATCCTTCGAGCAGTTTATGGGGAATAAGCCAAATAGCTTATATTCTTCTAACAATGAGAAAATCCGTTTCTGGTTTTGTATTTGCCCTTAAAGTATTTTTATAGAGTCAAAACAATTATAGAGGAAAATGTACAGTGATTATTTGGTCTCTTTTTCAATTTTATTTAAATATATACATTTTTTCTACTTCACAATAAACCGGAAATCCTCTGGATTTTAATATTGTTTTACGTTTATATACATAATCAAACTATTACGAGTAAACTTCAATTAAAAGTAAGTTTTCAATAATTATGAAATTTTATTTACGTCATTGACAATTCATTTAGTTCAATAATAAGTGTATTGTTTTTTTTTAATAAGAATAAGTTTAATTTGAAATATTATTTATTTGTTCATTTCTAAATTAAAAACAAAGTATAAACATAGTATTTAACTTAGTACCTACTATTTATAATTAATACAAGTACATTTATAATAATAATTAATTTAATTCAACTTTAACAATTTTTGTTTTGTTTAGTATTAATATATTTTATTAGATTTATACGAAAATTTTAATGATACATGTTATTTTTAAATTATGAGGATTTAAAATAATAAAATATTAATTGTACTTAATAAAAAGTACAAAGTCCATTTATTTTAATAAAAGTATATTTTTTCAATTGAAGAATATAACTCTAAATTAGTTCAATTATTATTCAATATATTATTATTAGTTTCCTCAAAAGTGTTTAACAAAAATAAAAGGCATATTATTTTATACAAACTGATTTAAATTCAAAATCATATTGCTCTCAAAACTTTTATTGCGTTTTTATAAAGTCAGCCATCCAAATACTTTGCAATACAAAAAAACGAAGACTGAAATATTATTGCGCTGTTAAATATTATATTTTTTGTTATTTAATATTTTTTTTTTGTACTGGTACTGCTTTAGAAAAAAAAAATTAAACTGGAATTTATTTTAACAAAATAGTTTTATAAATAAATAAAATAAAAATATAATTTAATTTTTCTTTATAATATGTTAATACGTATTGTTTTGTTCGCTAACAATCAACACATAATATAATATACCTACATAGCCATAATATCATCATAGTCATAATATCAGCATTATACGTAATGATGGGAATTAAATATTAATAATATTGAAATTTTCCTAAGGAATTTTAATATCCGTATTACGTATGCGAAAATGTATGATGTAATGTACAAAAAAAAAAAATATGTGTGTTAATGATAGATTTTTGTTCTTTTAATAAAATGTGCCTAAAGATAGGTCGTTAATAAAAATTTAAAATGGTAGGTACATGAAAGATTGTAATGTGTTTCGCGTAATAATGGTACGTTTTCATGATATTTTTGCGAATCAAAAATAAGAGTCATTCCGATTGTTTTATATGTTACTTTTTTACATAAAGCTACGTCCTCCACACCTAACAAACATTAATTAATAAACGTTTGGTTGACGGAGTATCAAAAACAAATTTGGTTTTTTTATTAGTCCGAAAAACAATGTGTAAGTACCTATTTGTATACCAATGTACCTACAAAATAACATTATAAAGTAATTAAATTAATTTAAAATGATATATAAATATATACAAGGATGTATCTGGTAGAAGGGGGTTGAGGGTTTAAACACCCGATTTTTTTTTTGTCTTCATATACGATATACTGTGTAATACGATTTTGTAATAAGCATGGTCATAACTTCTTCACTTTTTCAAACCCCCCCCCCCCACCCTTGAAAATCGTAGCTGTACTTAATTAAGTAATTAAGTAAACCTTGAATATATACATAGACACAATGTTTTTTTATTTATAATGTTGGTAAATAATTACGTATTGATACGTCTTATAAAGAATATTAAAAAATTGAACCAATAAATGAATTAAATTTTCGAAATCTTTACTTGCAAAATTATTAAATAAATCATCTTTTTATAAATCTAAAACAAAGATTTTGCCACTGTAGGCTTTTCTACGCTTAAAAATTTTCCTTTCCCACCATCTTTTTCTATCATTATTTTCTTTATTTTTTTTAAAAAAATATATAATGGTGAATAATGCTACAATAATGGACTTCCTGTATTTGCGACATGGTCACAACTGTATTGGCAAACATTTATAGTGAACAAATAAATTATGAAGAAACGTTTGTTATCGTGATAAAATGTTTGACAAACGTTCAACAAATATTCGATGAATGTTCGGCAAACAATAATGTTTCTCCAGACATTTGTTAGGTATGGATGCAGCTTAACTTATTAAATCAATACAGTATTAAAAATTGTAACTTATTGTCTTTTTTTCAAATGTTCAAGTATACATATTATTTTAATTATTGTGATCAAAATTTGAAACCAATGTTAAGTGTCTTAAAATATTGTGATTTTTCGAATAAAATGTTTATAATCTCCGTGAAAAGTTGTTAACCCATAACTATGTTTCTCGGTATTCTAAAGTTCGTTCGTTAAGCCAGTAAAATGTATACATAAAATTTAATTGCATTCTGTAAACAATTATGAAACTTTTGATTTAGCCAGTGGTTGTTAATTGATTTTACAAAATATATTCATATACTCAGACTGTATTATATATATATATATATATATATAAAAAATAAAAAATAAAAAAAATGACTAAAGACTTGAACAGACGACAGGCTTTTGTTTTGCAGTTTTAATACATAGATTAAAAAAAAACCGTCACAGTCTGCTTACTACAATTGAACCCCGTAGATTAAAAACCGGCCGGCAAAACGTGTCATCTGTTCAAACCCATATTGTACATAATATTATTGTGTATAAATAAGAAAATATAATTTTTATTTTATTCCTCAATATAATTGCAATAATTATAAAGCACTTTTGAGATTTTTTTTTACAAAACATAGCGTAAGTACATAATTGTGAACATCATATCATACTAGACATTATGTATTAAAATATAATAGTTTACAAGTCGACAATATTGATACTAAAACGATATTATTCAAATATAATATGTATCAATCGAATTCATACTCGGGTTATGGATACTATGACCACGTAGTCGAAAATAAACGTATTAGATAATTAAATTTAATAAAGACAAACGGTAGGTGAAAATCCAATGCCGAATGAATAATAATGTTATTATAAATCCGTTCGCGTATGAGTTATAAACACATTATTATCGGTTAAAACATTGTCACGTCAAATCATTCGAACTATATATATATTACCTATACATTATTAAAATTGATAAACAGTCGGCTAAAACGACAAATGTTATAACATAATATATTTCTGACAGAAAAACACTCATAAATAGATTTGTTCATTGTTCTACGTTAATTTTATACGTAAGTGTAAACCTTTAGAGGTGTCTGTATGTAATAGTTTTCCTCCAGCCTGGTGCCATCAACAATTAATTATGAAAAGGGACAATTTCAATCAAAACTTCTCGACTACCAGTATGTAGGTATAATGAACGCTAATGAATAATATTGCGTTTGCTCGTTTGTATAATTTCCGTATCTCTGATAATAATATGTTCTAATTAAGATTTAGTCGTACGACGATGAATAAGACATAATATATTCCCATCTGCATCGTATTTAACTTACAATGCGTTGCGAAATATAATATTATTATTAAGACTCTGTCTTTTTAGGTTTGCTAGTGTTTCATTTGTTATTGTTATTGTTATATTTTTTGTATTCATACCCTACGTCGCCGATAACGAAAACTGAAGTATACACTCTACGATTCGTACAGTAACATATTGTTTATAAGTTCGCAAGAAAAGCCAATTTTTTATTGTACATTAATACACAATATTGAACAATAATTGTCTTTAAGCAATGTAAATAGTTATAACTTATAAGTAAAACATGACGATCATACATTTTTTTTTTTTTTCAAAAGTTATAAGTGTTATTTTATATTTTATTATCATCGTTATTTTATTATTAGGCATTGTGACGTATATTTATAACTTTTTTATTAACAGCCATAAAAAAAATCGTTTATACCGGTCGATCCCTTACTATCTAACTAATTTGTTTGATTAGTCGATTATTATTGCTTAAATTTCTATTTACGTGCATTTAATAATTACAATAATACAGTATTATTATAATAAATATATCATAGTTATGTGAAAAACAAATTATAGTTATTGATCAACAAACAAATTAGTATAGTATAAGATAAACGAATCACCTTGTACATGTTTAAAAGTTTTTTCGTAAGTTGTTAAAAAATTACAGCCATTTTTATTTGTATATAATACAGTAATTTCATATTAGGTATCTCATTCATATTGTTGAAATATAGTTATTACACTTTAGTTTAAATTTATAAAACTAATTTATAACAATGCATAAATGAGTTCTGAAAATATATTATAATAATATACAATAGTAGCGCGTTCTCGTCGTTTGGCGGTAGCCAACCGTATATTTATGGAATTATATTATAATAATTCATAATGCAGTTGTGAGGCTGATGATGTGATGGCGTGGTAAAGGTAAAGTGTTTGCAAAAACAATTATAATAAATAGATGGATTATTTTTTAATAATAGTATCTACTAAAATAAAACATTATTTTAAATATATATTAACATTAAGTGCAGATTATATCCAAAGCTCATACCTGCTGTACACCTAATTTTTTTATAAAAACTCTTACTTCACATTTTCATAAATTATATAAACACCCCTCTAATACGGCCGTACTAGTTCATTTATAATATTGGAATACATCATCCACAATTATTTTGTAAAATATGACATATAACATTATTTTTGCTATCGTACATTATACAGTGACAGTGATGTCTAGCGAATTTTTGTATAAGTGTATCAAGCATAAAAGACGACGTAATGGTATAAATTTTATTTTATTTAACATAAAGATTTTATTGAAATGTAATTAACAAAATTTTAATTTATAAAAATGACATTACACACCTTCATTTTCTATACATTCAGCTATCCGTTTATACATACTGTCAATAACTCTCTGTAGCATATTCACAACGATGGTTATAATTGCCAGTCTAATGTTTTTATTTAACTCTAGTAATTTTTGCCGCTAATTTTTGAACACTTTAAATTTCAAAAAAAAAATTACGATTCGGAAAAATTCTCCTAAGAAGAGCTACCGAAATATCAACGCACTGTATGGCTTGCTACAGCATCATCTCGTTGAAACTATATTTCATGATCTTGTATTTTTAACCGCTATAATTCAGCTAGCAAGTAGTTGACCAGCATTTCTACATAACGTTTAGATGTTACAGTCATAGTTACATTATTTTCCTTGAAAAGTACGTACCAAAAATAACAAACGATGAAACGCCACACCATATAGTCACTTTTACAGAACATAAAGAAGTTTTATGAAACGAACTAGGTTGTTGTGAAGCCCAAAAATGCCAGTTTTGTCTGTTAACCACGCCACATAAAATTAAAATGTGCTTCATTTAACATAATATAAATACAAATAATTTCATGATTTTCATGTAGAAATTGCTGAAACATGTTACAAAATTCAATTCTCGCATCACAATCATTTGAAAATAGTTGTTGCCAAATCTATACTTTTTATAGAAAAAGCTGTAAATCATTATGTAAAATTCTCCGTACAATTCTGTCAGATATGTTCAACGACTGAGAACGGCCCCTTTCTGAGCGTTGTGGACTTTGATCAATTGCTTGCCGCACTCGTTCGATGTATTCTGGTGTTCTTACATTTTTTTCACTGCCTTTATAAGTTGTTAAAATATTACCAGTATTTTGAAATTTAAGATACCAGTCTAAGATTGAATTCCGCCAATAAATATTACCACCAACATGAATATTGAATTGGCATCGAAAATTTCGTTATGCGGTTACAATCGATTTAGTTTCAATATACGCCGTAACGACAAAAATGAGTTGAATTACAGGCCGTGTATTCATGATTACTGATAATTTAAAACTAGACATCATGACATTAAACTACCAACAAACTAGTTTAATATTTTATCTACTTAAGTACGGAATCACAGTATTTTTTAAATCGTCAAAACTCACTACCGCATCCTGTACATTATTATTGAAAAATTAAAAAATTTCAAACTAATGCGTATTTTTCGTTGAACAATTTTATTAATAACTGTATTGAAAATTTTATATGTTTATATTTACTAGAATACACTTCGCAAACCCTTAATGCACAATTCCAATTAAATACTACACATTTGGGTCTTGTATTACAAAAAAATCGTTGGAGTAATAAACATTTTGTCAAAACTTTCACTCGTATATCTGAAATATATTAAAATTGATTGAAGTTTTTTTTTAAAACGTAAAAATTAAATAAACACAAATTTGAACATAGTTTTCAACGATAATGAAAATAGAATATAACTTCTCTGCGCAATTTGGCAAAAAATTTAAGACCTACGAACGGTTTTTTATTTTTTAACGCGCTCATGTCTTCCATGAAAAACTTGTCGCTCATTTACACAATGACCGTCTGACGAGCGGTGGAATTTTAACGCGTGTAACGAATTGTATAGTTGTATTCTTCGTTTTCGCAGTCTAGTTCACTTGTGATATTTATTAAGCTTTAATGCGATTCTCTGGGCAAAAACACTCGACAATCAACGGTAAGCGCTAATTATATTATCCAAATTTATAACAGTAATTATAAATAAACAAACGGTGTTCGTACCTATACGAAAAAGAGTCCGTAAAATATATTTCAATTAATGTTTTTGCCTACGTTTTCCTTTGAACAGTTTTTCATGAGTTCTGCTCTATTGATTTTCTTACAGAGTCCGAACGAAAATGTTATGACAATTGCAAATTCCAATATTTATATTCGATTGAAAAATATTTGTTTATTTTATCAATGGGGTAAGATCAGAATACTGCTACGGTACTTCATGTGTGTCGTAAAAGAAGAATGAAATGATGTTGTTTCAAGTTGATATCTAGTGTAAAATGCGTCAAAAAAATTATGAGAAGCACGATACTGAATATAGGCGTTTTGTCCCATTTCGGATTTTATCATAGAAAGTTAAATTAGATAAATCAGAGTGTGGAGCAGTAATCAAAAAAAATTGAAACAGCTAGAGTATGAATTTAGCGGAGATGAGCATGGTAAAAGCATCTAAAATGGATGTGTGGAATAATTATTGAGAGGATAGAAAAAGACATGTACACATAAGGGGGAGTATAGGAGTTGCATAAATTGAGGGAAAAATGAAAGAGAATATGTTTTGTGATGTTATTAGAAGAGACGATCCAGAGACGGTTAGATTTGTTATAAAAATAAATATGAAAGGTAATAGAAGGAGAGGAAGACCAAAGAAGACAGATGGAATAGAGTGATATGAAGATAGCTGGTGTGAATGGAAGAGAGGTAAACGAACGAAATCTAAGGATGTATGAGGCTAGGGTGGCCGACACCATTTATTAATTGAGTATATAAGACGAAGTAGAAGATATTCGATTGAAATGTAATTACATTTTTATAATGTAATTCTTTTGATTTTATATTTTATAATATTATACGTATCGTGTAAGTTATAAGTAATTTAAAATTTAAATTATATTTCATATCGGAATAATAAATTGAATTTTTAAATTATTTATTACATCATGACCTACATGTATCTTATGCTTGTTTTTATATATACGTATACTTCATTTGAGATAAAATCATATTATATTTAAATTTTATTTACTAAACGATAATCGACGTATCTATAATTTTTTTGAAAATTATACGTTTTATTGTTATCATTTATTTTTATAATAAGCTGTATCTACAATTATGGTGTAATATAACGTATTGACTGAATTTACTAAACTATTCATGCGGCTAATAAGGATTACATAAGTGATTTAATCTACAGAATTTTTCGTTTAAACAATATAATTTAAAATCAGTTAATTATTAAATTGTTAATTTCTTTTTCTTTTTTAGGTGTATATGTATTTATACTATGTTAGGTACTTAATTACTGTAGTTATATCATAACAATTTTACTATATACAAATAAGTATATACGTGATTTTGTTTCTTTACTAATATTGTAAAATATCAAAATATCACGTAATATTGTTATTATATTATTATTTTATATCAAATATTTAATAGCTTATGAGATTATTAAAGATTATAGATTTAATACATTTGATTTAGCCATAATATAATAATATTTTTGATTGTTTTATTTTATTCAATTTTACACAAAACTCTAGTTGTTTTTTTTAAACTATTTTTGTAATACATCAAAACAAAGACTGAAACGAATTTATTACCTACAGTTAAATTGTAAGACAATATTAATGATATGTTACTCTAATTTTAAACATTAATCAACTAATTAAATTTTTAATAGATATTTATATTGATATCTTGTTATTTAAAATATAAATATAAATACTTTTACTAGAAAAATGTCTTATAAAAATAATAATATAATATAAGACATCTGATATTAATTCTTATTATAATATTGTAATTAATTTTATTATCTTATTATATTATAAAATTATAATGAATAAATATTATTATATTTTAATTTGTTGTTAAACACTTATTTTTATTTACAATTGGTACATAATATTATTTATGTAGATACGTGTTAATATAAAATTATAGATAATCCAATTAAACATACAATATCACGTATCTACAAAATACATAAAACATAATCATATATCTACAAATAACGAGATCAATTAATCGTAACTACATTCATTCCATTTACAAAATGGGTATATTTTATAGATAAAAGTACTTTATAAATATTAATTAACTTTACATTTATTATAACTGTTTAAATAAATTTTAATCAGTTTTTTTCTTCCTCTGAAAAATACAAAAATTTCATATACGAGGTATTGTCGTTTTTCTAACGTTAATTATTGTAAGTGAAGTCTTCAGTTGTGTAATTATAGCAAAGATATGACACAAAAGCTTGACACACATAAATATATTTTAATATTAAATTAGTATTTACATTTTTAATGAAGATAGATTAAGCAAATTTTATTATAAATATTAACTTTTGTTGAATTTAAAGCTATTCCGCTAAATCATAATTAATCCTCATTTATTAATGTTTTATTTATAACAAAATGTACTGTTTTAAATTTTTAACAATAATACGACAAAACACATTTTTTAAACTATTTTTTCATAAGAATAAAAAAGAAAACTGTAATTAAAATAATAATAATAAATATACAATTTTATATTTTACGGTCATCCTCTTTTCCGATTTACTATTACTGCAATTGAACTTTACGCTTTGAATATGACAACATTATAATTATAGTATGAATAAATAGTTTTTACATGATAATTTAATTTTTGAGCTTTGTGAAAACATTCTTGAAAATGAGAATTTAGAATGACTTAAACGATTTTTGCGTGGTAACAAAATAACGAGGGGGAAAAGTCACAACCGGAAACAATAATATTTATTGTTATGACTATGGGAAATACTGGTAAAGATAACAGGGACACAGGGAAACCAGAAAATTATTGCGGAAGTTATCCTTTTAAAAATAAAATCTACTTTAGGCAGGAAGAAGGGTAAAATAAGGATCAAGACAATTCTTATTGATCCTAAAATAAAAATTATTTTTCTTTAAAAAAAAAAATATATTTGTTGGATTAGCAATATTATTATATACTTTTGCATTTGCAATTCACATTTAAAAAAATCAAATTAATTATGTTGTTTTATTTATTATTTAACTTAAACTTATATTATTATTATTTATCTATCAAATTTCGAATAAATTATTAAATTATACAATAACATTAAATTTGTTTGATAAGTATATCTAAATAAATTCGTATTACAATAATTATTATACTAAGTACTCTACTACTAAATTATGTTTAAAATTTTATTTAATTGTTATATATAATCAAATTTACTAAACGTATAAATATATTTAATAATTAACGATACCTTAATAATTGTTTGATTTGCAATATTTAAAGAGAGAAAAAATGTTTTCTCAATTAGAAAACTTTTTCTATTGATGACTCTTAATATAATACTTTTATCTACATTTTTATAATTGATTTAAAACGTGCAATATCATGAATCTCATTTATTATTTTCGTTGCGGCTATGTCTTTTTTCTTACTCTTCAGCAATTGCAGAATATATCTTTAAAATGCCAGTCGCCCAGTAAAGTTTTATTCCATGTTCGCGCATACATTTAGCTTATCTCTGAACCATAGGATGGTCTTTAGGTTTTGCACATAACCTATAAATCCGCTGCCCGTGATTTATTAGTCTTGATTTCTTATGGAAGTTAGTGCCTTCTTTTTGGAAATGTAGTGCGAGCGCGTTGAATACCGAAAGAAAAGTTTTCAGATTTAGTGACGACAATGACTGTGAATTTAAATTGAATGAAATTTTTACAAAATAATTCAAAACGAATGATAAATAGGACAAATATATTTGAATGTTATAAAATATAGTAAAAATAGTTACATATTTGTTGGCTAATATACAAACTCGATAATTAATTCATTATTTATTATTGCGTACAAATTTTCAAACGTTTAAAATAATTTCCAAGTAGTTTAATGATTTATTCCATCTTTAACGATTATTAAATTGAAATTATTTTTAAAGTCTTTTTGTACGTTTATTTTTCTTGAAATACCTTGGTAGCTATAGTAAAATAATTATCAGTTATTCATATTCAATTCTAAACTTTAAACGTATAATAACTGATTCATCTAACTATGAGTACAAGGTTTTATATATTGTTATGTCTGTATAATTAAATTTACTTATTATTCCAATCAAATTTTATTTATTGTTTTATATGAAAAAATTAATTAAAAATGTCAGTATAAAAATAATTTTTAAGAGAGAAAAATATTAATGGGAAACATAATATATTAAAATACTTGTGTGTTATTATGTTTTTTTAGGATTGTAGTAGCTTTTATTTATAGATACTCAAAATAAACATTATAAAGCGTTTTTGAAAACATAATTTCATTAGGTACCTTTAATTAAAATGTAAATGGAATTCTATGAAACGCGCATAAATTTCGATAAAATACAATTTTCTTGGTACCTTTATAGGCTATATACGCATGTTATTAAGTTCATTTAATTGCTTGGGAACATGATTTAATATGTAGATGTATAATAATAGTCATGCTAATAAAATCGTATTCAATCTTATAGCGTTGACAACTTTTTTTCTCCGAAGACTGAGTTTTTCGCACATACAGGAATCCTTTGTGCATCGAATGCTGTGTAAAGTACCGGTAAAAAGAAGAAAAAATAACAATAAAATCAGCTAAAAAAAAAAAAAAAAAGAATAAAAAACAAACAACAAACCTATTTCTCTTCTTGATATCCCCCTCCACTCCCATTCAAACACGTTACACAATATAAGTTGAGTGTATCCCATAGAAAGTTTGCTACGAGTTTGCTTAAGGTCACTTAAGCTTTGTGACATGATCAAAGCTGTCTGTTACAGATGACTTTGTATCGTTTCGAGCCATAGTATCCTTTGAGAATACCCAATATATAGTGAAAAATGAATGTCTAGTCCGGAAAAATGAGACCCTAGTAAATTAGCTATCTGAGTGAATTAAGTTATTTCTGAAATCAGTCTCCTCGATTTATTTTCATTTCTACGAAATGTTTTAATAGAAAAACGTTGGTCAATTATAATGTGATTATTATTCTGATATTTTTTTCAAACTTGTTCTATCAAATATTAATCATTATTACATATTATTTTATGAAATATAACGATATAATTCGACATGTCTATTATGAAATCGTTAAAATTTTTGACACGCTCAAACGGATATTTTCTTAATATTTTGGTTTTGTGTTTTTATATGATTATTCAAATATCAATTACAATTGTTTTTTTTATTTTTTTTATTAGGTATATATGTTTTCATTATTAATAATAACAACAAAAACCTAGTTTCATTGGACGACTGATAGTATTATAACTTTGTGCTATTTGTTTTCAGATGGGGAAACATTTTCACAGAACTTCTATATTAATAAAAGCATTCAACCATAAATTTCGCCTCGACCTGGAGCTCAACACGTAAGTACACCATATATACCTAATGGTTGTTCATTTATGGATTAAAAGTTTCAATTAATGAAAACCTTCATCGATAAATTTAGCATGAAGATTTGAATCAGCTTAAATTAAATTTTTATATTTTAATACAACCCAAACAATTAATAAATAATTAATACGGATATGTATACAAAATATATTTCATAAGATAAATGTCCTGCAGAATTTTCATTTAATCTCTTAATATAAAATACTCCGAAAGTAGTTATAAATTAAAACTCCTGCTGATTAATTATAATAACAATAAAATTTGTACTAATATTTGTTTAGCTAATATACTATACAAACTCAATATACAGTAATGAGTATATTAAAACGTAAATTAAAATTTTTTATTAAATGCATCTTACATTTTCATCAGAGGATATATAAATATCTATTATACAAAGGAAAAACGATTTTAATTAACACTTTTTTGATTACAATCATACCTATTTCGTGGTACCGATATAATAATATAGCATAAAGTTAAACAAATTATTTCAATACAATTTAATTGATATTAAAAAAAAAATTACATTTTTACAAAATAATGTGCATATTTCTGCATGATTAAAATATCAACAAAAACTTGTTGTCTCGTGTCTATAATGATTATGAATTATTGACTATAGCCACAGCATTTAAATAATAAAAATTGTATCGAAATGCACTATGGTTTATTAAATTGAATACACAAGCAGAACACATATATTATTATCTGTTCGTTCAGAATAACTTCAAAATTATTTTGGTTCTATTTCTGTGTTGAATAATTTCTTAAGCAAAGCTATAAGGTACGTGAAATTTTTTAAAAATGATGTTGAAAATGTATGACTATTATGACCCAAATGTTATAAACGTCTATGATATATCAATAAATTAACGATAAACATAAAAATATTTCTAAAAATGTATTTTATTTGAAAAAAGAGCATATTTTCTTCCTTCATATACGTTTTTTTGTTTGGTCGTATTTTTTTGTTTCTGAATTAATGATAACAATAGGTACACCCCTAGTTGCTTAACAATTCAAGAAACACGTTGATCATTCAGTACGGTTACTTGGGACAATAGCTAGAACGTGTAGTGTACAGAGCTATTTCTTGAAAGCATTTCCGCTAGGGGAAATGAGAAAAATGAAATATAAATATATGAATGATTTTACTGAGAAATTTATCATACTGAACAAGAGTGTAACGATGCATATGAGAACAGGATCGTACTGAAAGTTACAAACCCACTATGATTGAAAATGAATGCGACGTTGGATCTACATTAAAATTATATGAGTATTATAATAGACAGTTGTAAAATTATTATATAAGCTTCCATAAAGTTTATGAATCCCACATGGAATTACTTTATATATTTTTCTTCTACTTTATCCTTTAAAATCAATCATTTCACATAGATCCACGCAGTATATGTATATAGGTAGTAAGTTTCTAATAGTATTTCTAATGATTGTGTATTTTTTGTTCTAAGCTTATTTCCGTTTAACTAAGAAAAACGGAGAATTTTTATTTCGCAGACATCCATTAGCCATATAAAAATAACAAAACTATATAAACATTAAACTATTGTTATTGTTATTTGTTTTTTCTTTCTTTGTTAAATATACATTTGGATACATACGAAGTACAATTCGCATAAATACGTAATAATATTTTGGTACGAAATCCATATAAACATGAAACGAGTTGGCTAAATAAAACAAATTAATATTTATATGATTTTGCTTTTGCTTTTGCTTTATTTAGGTATTTTAGTATTTAATCAACGATAAAAATGTATTTTAAAATATTATATAAGTACTTTATTTGGAGATTTATGACTTAAATATTAAACTCTATACTATGATATTATTTTTAATTTACAATTATTTTAAAATCATTATTCTATACTTCACATTTACGTTGCATGTAATAATGATTCACTATTTTTAACATAATTTCAACTATTTATCTAATATTTCTAATAGTTCTAGGTAATCTAAATAAAATGTTTATTCTCAATATAATTTTATTATAAAGAAAAACAGAATTGCACACAAATAAAAATAATTTATTGAAATATACGAAAATGGTAGGCACCTACCTAGTATTTCTGTCACGCATTTGAATGGTGTTTAAAGTGAGATATTTGTCATACTGTCAATGTATCTATATGGTATATTATAGTTGTTCAATTATTTTTGTCTCCGATTTTTAACCGATAATCTACCATTTCTTTAAACCAAAAAAAATTATATATATATATTAAATCCCAGTGTAGTTTGCAATAAGTCTACACGATCTCATGTTTTATATTTTTCTGTTTATATTATTTCAAGAGATTCTCTCACATTTAACACAATATTTAGATTAAATCAACAATTTAAAAGATAAATATTGATATCTGAGTAAATAATATATCAAATTTATGAGCAATTTTAAAACGATTCGACCTCATAATTTTTAGAAAATATTTAATTTTGCAAAACGTGTTAGAAACAAATTACCGTGAAAAATAAATTATAATACCATTTTGGTTTTGAGCCTTCGCAGTCGATGTAATCGAACAATGTACGATAATATAACCTATAATGTAAAATAAATCCGAATCGATCAAATCCACGTTGTTTGTTATATAATATAAAGGTACCGAATTACCGCGAGCACAGCGGTGACTATTTAATAACATTTAAACGTTTGTGTCGTTGAGCGCGTATAAAAATAGTCGAAATGAAATTGGCACTTGATCACGGACCGACTGCGGTTACGGTTACGTCGCGACGGTATCCATTCGTAATATATTTATCGTTTACCACGACGAATGTAATGCCGACGTATGATTTTCGCGAGCGGACCGATATTATGCATCTGTCGCGGGTTTGATGAGCGGTGAGGTGTGGGCAAAAAAATGTCTGTTTCCAGGGTCTCGGTTTTTTTGTTTTTTATTTAACACGACCGACCGTGTTATTATGAGATCACGTACGGCGTGTATGCACACACACACACACACACATGCACATTCGCATATATTATAATATAATATATATTCGCGCGTTAAAAAAAAAAAAAAAAAAACATTGTTTTGTGTTCGGAATGTTCAATCGGATGAGGACGCGATGATAAAAAAAAAAAAACCGCTCTCGCCCCATTAATCGTACCGATTCGTATTAACCACCCGCAACGTTGATCGATAGCGTGTCGGGGATCCGCGTTATTTGAAAAGTGCTGCGCCGCAGCGACAGAAATTGCGAGACCGGACTGAAATATTTTTAGAACGTGTTTTTTTTTTTTTTTTCTTCTTCTACCTTCACACCACGCCGGAAGACTGTTTCTCCTCCACCCCTTCCTCCCCCCTCCACCCCCTCCAGCCCTGTCCGTACATATTATATTAATACGATCGCGAGTGTGATACTACGCGTGTCACGCGGATAACACCTATAAACCACGTCGGTTCGTCTACCGAAACTTTCGATATATTTCATTTTATTACTATTTTTTTTTTTTTTTTTTTTTTTTCATTCTCTATACGCGTATAACAAGCGTATATATACGTCTTGGAGTGCGGTCTCGGTAATGGATGGGCAACTCTGGGGAAATACTTTGCGAGATTCGGCGGCGGATCCGCGACGACGACGACGACGACGATGACGACGGTGCGAGGGAGAAACGGCGTTTTCTTTCATTACCGAACCGTGTGCCCGAACCGCGATAATGGTCACCGAACTCCGGTCGCGGATAATCAATCATCGTTCTCGAACTGTCGTTCATAACCGCTGACGAGAGAACGGCATTAACGCGAGGTCTCGTATTGCTCGTATTGCGCGTCGGCAAGTGCGCGTGCACGTACCTCACGAACAAGGGGACCGCGTCTACCGAAGGGCCGGGCACGGCTCTCGACAGGACGCGTTCGTTTTCCGAATAAAAATAATATCGTCGTCGTCGCGTGTAATGAAATCGATTTGCTGAGATCGCGCGAGATTTTATCGCGTTCGCGGTTCGCTTAGACTGGGTCGGGTTCAATTCGAATAATCGTACAACATTAGGTAGGTTAGGTCTGGCGCGTATTATACCGCGTTTGTGTTAAGTAAACCATATGGTATTGTGTACACGCGCATTAGCACAGGGTACTGAATAATACAACAATAACGTGGTGATTTTTATTTTCCGTATCGAATTCGCAAGACACACACACACACACACGCACACACGCACGCGCGAAATTGCTCTTCTGAGATAACACGGTATAATATATTCTCATTATGGTTATTACCAATGTTACACTAACGAAACAAATTTCATAATCCACTTCCTTGACCGCAAGCTATTGTTGTCTCGATATTTTACGACAATCCCAAAAGTTCATATTGTTTGTTCGTGGTTATATATGTATGAGTTATCCCCTTTGCAAATAAAATATATTATTCTTGGTATTGTTTGGTGAAGTGATTGGCACATTTAATAAAGTCGGTTATTGTAACGAACAAGATATATTCTGTACGTCGGAGTACTGCGATATTCAAATTATAATTTAGTCATAACGATGCGCACGTACAGTATAATTAAATAACAGTAATAATTATTATTATCAAAGGGGAAAAAACCGCCATACGAGATTTACATGATAAATCAGGAAGTACATATTTCATAAACTGATTATGCAGTGTAACGTTAAACATTTGAGTTTTCGAATTAATTGAAATTCATAAAGCAAACTTCTTTTCGGTGCCGAAATAAATTACAATTTATCAACAAATTAGTAAACTTTGTATGCGTTTAATTAAAATTGTTCACCTCGTCAAATCAATTAGACTATAGTAATTTCGTTTAATTTACGTTTAATAACAATAATGCTATTTTTTTATTGGTATAAAATTTGTTTGGATATTTGGTACCTACTTACTTAATAATATATTCTAAACGTCTATATGAATACACGTATGAAATAAACGAGTTCCTGGTATACTTTACCATTAGTAAAACACAACAAAATATACATCCTTAATTTGGTATTTGACTTTAATCAAATTTATAGGAAATAAAAAAATGCGATAATAACTATAAAAATAAGCGTCTAGCATATATTAAGAAAATTGTTTTTTATGAATATATAAATGATAACTTTAAGTATTAAAGTCCTATCTAATTAGTTTAATATATAAGTTTTGACTTTTGACATGCTATTTCATTTCAATAGAAAATACCAATGTTTAACGACTATAACGTTTTATTGACGTTTCAAATAACATAACATCACAATTTAATATATATATATTTTCATATTTTTATTGTATTGCAAAATTATTGATGATAGGCATTAAATTAGAGAAAGTTTACAACAATTACACAAAGAAAATAATCACTATGTTTTTTTATTAAAGTTTCAAAACTAATTAATTATATAAGCAAATACAAATATTTACTTAGAATATAATATTATGTTTCATTATTAAAGCTATTTATCTTATTAAATTACGATCTCAGCTAGTAATTAAAATTATTTATATTTTTAATTGTAATTTTACATATATACATATTTTACATTATATTATTATAAACCTATACATAATATTTTGAAAAAATGTATTGGTCATATTTATTTCAACATAACACAAAAATATTTTAAAAAGATTATTTATTTATTATGAATTTCAAACTAAAATATAAATAATATTATGGTAGAAATATATAAATATTTCTATTTTACTGAAAATCGTTTTATATACTAAATAATTAGGATTTAATTAGATTAATTAATTGAATAGTTATATGTTATACTATTTTACACTATCAAATTTAATTACAACAGTACTATTTTAATTCAATTATTAAAATAAAACTGTGATTAATACAATGTATAGTTTCAAATTAAATTGCAATTTATTAATGCTATTTTAAATTATTTGAAATTTAATATATATATATATATTTTTTTTTTTTTTCAAAACAGTAATTTCTCATTATAATTAATACATCTGTTACAATATGTATGTTTTAAACATTAAGTAAATTCTTAATTGATGGAACAAAACTATCTAAATTAAATAAAAATAATGTTTTGTTTTAAACTTAAATATATCTCTACATCAAAATAATGATACGTAGAATTATATCATGTTGACTCTGTAAGGAAAGAAAACAATTAATTTAACTAGAATAAATTAAACTGCAATATTCGCAATGTTAAACTATATACGATATTGAAATAAATAATACCTACACACAAATTCTGAGAGTTTATTATTTTTGTTAATTGATTCGGTCAATTATTGAGTGTAGACTATAAAACAGTAAATTTTGCCGATAGTAACGCCTAGTCAGCAAATAACAGCTAACCCAAAGTTAGCAAAACGATTGAATCTCAAATTTTCCACGCAGTCATATATTCGCCGACCTACTCTGTCAATCAAATTAATTTTCCTATTAAAAATAATACCGTTTTCTCGATGATTCGACAATATTTCATTGGTAAAAAGACATTTGTCAAACCCCTTTCCACCGCCAGAACCAAGAGAAGCTTATAAAATATATGCTATCCGTCAAGATCGGAGAAACCGGCGGAATAAATCCTATTATTTGTAGACCGATATAAGTAATCCGACATTGAGGGATCCAGCGCAGGATCCCTGAACGTCTTCCCCGTCCACCTCATCTAATGATGTATAGTATGCTTTTTTTTTCTTTAGTTTTTTTTTTTTTATTCCCTTTTTGCTCTCCTCGTCCGTACATATACGCCAATGTCCATTCGGCTAAAAACCGTCGAACGCAATGTAACCACAGGACACCAGAAATTGGGTTATGTCGAACCCGGTCGATACCTGTACCCCGGCGTATATAATAGCGTACCTTTTTCCGAGTCGATACTGGTTTACTTGTTGTCTTAAAGAACAAAATCAATACATTAAATCTATTTTAATAAATATATTTTGGGTTTAAGAACCCGACGTGGGTTTCTAAGAAATTACGAAAAATTATTGTTATGAAAATTCATCACGGGGATATGCTGCAAATGACAGCAAATCGTCTAAAAGAATAATATTTATATTGCGTTTGTTTATTCGCATCTATAAACAAACCTGTAATTGAATATACTATGATATTTTGATATTTTCAATATAAATGATGGTATAATTTTCATTTACTCTAAAAAAATAACAATAAAATAAATATAAATGAATATTACAAATGAATATTACAAATGATTAAAATAATAGTCAGTCATGAAAAAATACTTTTAAAAAATTAGTTTAATACTAATATGGTAATATTTTAATTTGAGTAAATAATGTTTCATATACTTAACAAATACTTTTTTAAAAAAATAAATATATTTTTTATAAAGAACTACTTAAAAAGTATTTGAATAAACATACGTATTTTTATTAATTTTAAAAAACACACATTTAATTGCTATATTAAATAAATATAATTAAAAATCTTAATCTTAATCTTAAATTTTTTTTTTTAAAAAGTTAAAATGTTAAACATTACATTATTAGTTAATTATTAAAATAACGTTACATTTCTTAAACAATTGTTAATGTTTTTTTTTTTTTTTTACATTTTTTCTTTATTTAAATACGAGTATTTCGATTTTGTTAAAAATAGTTTGAAAAATATTAAATACTTAATAAATACTTTGGAAAAATTTTGATTTAAATTACTAAAAAAATATTTTAAAATCAAATTAAATACTTGTATTCGAATACTTTGCAAGACTAATAACAGTTCTACGAAAAATTATATCAAGTTCTTAATACCCAATATATTATAATAATAAAATATTTATACATATAATATATAATATGACGTATATTATTCATCATTATAATATCACCTTATATAAAATAATTAATCTAATTTTATTTATTTAAAAAATTTAATTATTTTTAGCGTTTTTAGTAGTATATTTATTACGGATAAGAAATTTAAAAAACAGATAATTTATACAAACTAGCGAATATATAATTTAGTATTTTATTTATATTATATAGTATTCTACTTTTTTTTTTTTTGTGTATTTATGTTGTTGTTTTATTTTATGTACCTTTTACACTATAGTAAGCTCACAGATATTTGCTCTGTAAAAATATAATTTAATTTAATCTGGACTATCATATTTCTTTTTTTTAATTTGCATATTGCCACTTTTTATTTCACGTTTTTAATAACGTTGGTCTGGTCTGGTAATTTTAAAAAGAATTAAAATGTTTAAATATACAATGATTATAAAAATCCTATGTATATCCGAGGTCTGGTTAACTCTACACTGGATAACTGGATATTAAGTGTAAAGAAACTAAATTATTTATATTTAAATATTTTACAGTATAAATTAACAATATAAATTCCATTTGGTTCTTAGAAAGATGTTATACCTATTGTGTTTTAAGAAATAATTAAAAAAAGCTCATAAAATATACTTGTTTTTACGTAAACTTAAAATTATATTGCCACAAAAAAAATGTAATAGTTATTTTGATAAAACATAATGTGCCATTCTATGTTTATTTTATACAATATGAGAAATAAAAAGCTTTTTGAGAATTTCATCACTTGTTTAATTTATGTGTATACGTTTAATAAAAACATACTTACGTTTGTTTTATTGCAGACAATTACTAGCACCGAATTTAGTACAGAAACATTTTTTACCTCATGGAGCTGAACAGGTTTCCAAACAAGTACGTACAGTTAGTGTTATTTATTAATCGCACTTAATGAATCTTAATTAAAATGACTGCGTTAATTTCATTGTAAAATGTTCTTAAACGACGATTAAAATTATTTTTGACGTAATTTAATTATATTTGATAATTCGGAAGCGATTTTAAAATACGAGGAGTGACGTAAATGATTTACGGACGATAGAAAATTTTGTATATTTTCAATGGGAAATAATTATATTTAAACATTTATCAAAGTATAAAACACAACAAATAATATATTTATATTTTAAATAAATCAGATATTAAAAATGTTTACTATATAATAATATTTCGATCATATTTCGATGTTATTTCAAATACAAATAGTTACAACATTATTTTAAATTAATATTTCAATGAATATCATATTTTCTTATCAAATTAGACGTTATTATTATTTTCAATTAAAAATTAAAAAAGTTAATTAAACAAAATAAATATCATGAACACAACATAGTAATTATGTGTTTTTTGTTAATGTGTTAATGATTTTAAATTTAAAACAAAAAAATATATTTTAGGAAATTGAACATTGTTACTATCATGGGACAGTGAAGGATATACCAGGTGCCACGGCTGCGTTTCATACATGCAATGGAGTCGCCGGAGTCATTCATATAGGCAATGAAACGTTTATCATTCATCCGTTTTACGGTGGAGACTTGTCGGTCAGTACAACTCGAAAAGTTCTATAAAACGTGTAAAATAAATATAGGTTAATTTCTAATATACCTACTTATACAAAACAAAAACATGCCGACAACCATAATACGATATTATTAAGTAATGTTGTAATAATGTGTTAGTTGAAAAAAATAATGAATTTGTTTAGTTTTATCAAAATATTAAAGGATAAATATTACCAACAATTATTATTATTCCGAGATTTAAATCTGTATGAAAATTAAACTTTATTCTAAAGTAAAGGATAGTTTACCAGGGTTCATTTAAATTGTACAATGTACACTTTTAGCTGTGTAAATAACAATGGTATTGATCTATAACTGTTTACATTAATCATCTTGTATTTGGTGACTATTTAAGGGATTCAAACTTTATGTAGGTACGTGTTTCGTAGTATTGATTTTCATCGACAAAATATAAATATACACAAGCTAATGTCGTTCATATCGCTTCCAATGTAAAATCAACAAGAATATATCGAGTTTATTTTATATACAGTTTTATAATAAATTATTACTGTGAAGTAGTTTAGCAATTTTGCTACGGCTGCAGTGCCTGTAATAATAATTGTACACGCGTGTTTATAAATAAACTGCATGAAAGAATAATATGATGTGATAATATGACATATGTTGCGAGGTAGTAGCAAATAATTCAATAACCAGCTTTTATAACTAGCTGTTCACGTTGGTGTAAAATAGATATAGCACTTCATAAGAGTAATGAACACGTGCCAGCAGGTGATAACCGTGAATTCAAGAATCATGAAATATTTCGCTTTCAGAAAGTGGCATCGGTATCGCTATCTTTTTTCCCGGAGGAAATCTACAGACCATTATTGTGCTCTTAGAATACCCAATGCCATTAATCATGCCTGGCGACAGTCCCCGTGGGAAGAAAACATTTCAGAGTTGACATATATTATATATATATATATATAAATTCGTCACTGTGTAAATGTATGTTAAATAAATGACCATTATAGTCCAGCCAACAACAGTTTTAATTTGTTAGTTTGTTGAGGTTATAAACTAAAACCCAATTAATTTATAGACCTTGATCAATTATTAAACTAAAAAATATTATTTTACAAAAAAAAATTAAAATACTACGATAAATTTTCTAATTACTTATATTGTCTTGTGAAAATTTGATAAAAATTAAATACATTTTTATTGACTTTTACATTATTTATAAAAAGAAAACACCTTACCTTTCCGAAACTATCAATAATAATTAAGGGGTACTATAAAAGTATAAAATGGTAAACTACTGCTATGAAATATTTTCTTATATTTTGAATAAGCAAAATAATCGTATTATATAAAACCTTATTTCATCATATTTATTAATTTTCACATACATAAAATGCAAATAAATAATATGAACTTACTCATATACAAAACTTAAAATATTAAGAAAACTCTCTTAATTTTCAAATATTATTATAAGTAAAATCATTTTGAAAAATTTATACACCGCAAAAATTCAATAATTTATGAAATTGTCTGTTAGTTATAACATGTCGATGTTAAATATTTTGTATATTTTTCAACTATAGCTTTATGTTATTACAATTGTTTGATATATTTGATATGCGCTTATAAATGTTGTAAAATAATATGGGTAAAAATATATACTTCTATAAACAAGTATCAAAGGTATAAACAAAAAAATCAAAATAAGCCCATATAGATTAGTTTTATATCCAATTCACGTGAATACATCGACAGTGGCTGCAAAAGAAGTTTTTGACAGTATCAATTTTAGTGTGCTACACATTTTAACCGTCGTAAGTAGAAAGAGAAACTTCAAAAAAAAAAAAAATCCCTTTACGCGAGTCTATCAAAACAAAATACTAAATACATGATACTTGTTCATATAACTCTTGGTAAAAATTATTAGAAAAACAAAACTTGTTTGATCGAACCTAGTGACTATAAACTTTAAAATATCCGTCATGCCAACTGATGAATAACCGTCCTTGTGCTCGATATTAATAATGCGTTTATGGTTAGCAGAAACATCCTCATGTGATATTTGAGGCACGAGACAAGGCTAAACGTGGATGCGCCAACGATATGCGAATAGATAGAAAGAGAACCAATGGATTTACTGGCGGTCGATTCAGGAAAAAGCGACGACTAAAACGAGACGTGCGGGAAGTGACTAAATATATAGAGACCGCTCTTGTTTTAGACAAGGCTATGGTAAATACTTTAAACTTTCAATTCGAGAATGTAATTAATACCCATTACTTATCTGATATTTACACATGCGTTTCAGTTTGAAATGAGAAACGGTAGCTCCAGATCTGAAGTAATCACCGACGCGATTCAAATCGCAAACATAGCTGATTTAGTAAGCGATGAAGATAGTATATTTTTTTTTTTCTACGTTTTCCCAATAATCACTCATTAATGGGTTTTATTTTTATTATTATTCAGTACTTCCGAACAATAAACACCAGGGTGTCAGTAGTCTATATTGAAACGTGGCAGGGTGCTAACCAGGCACTGATTGATAAAAACAAAGAAATTAGCACCGCATTGCTCAATTTTAATGAATACTCTGCACAAGCGTTATTCAATATCGGTAAAGACACTGCTCAACTATTAACGTAAGTAATTTATTTTATAATATTGCAGTATTTAAGTGCAGAAATAATGAACCCATAAAAAGTTAAACAATCTCGTACAATGTTTTTACTGTAAAATATAATAATAATAATATATTGGGAATAATTGATTTATTTTGTTTTATCGTTTTCGCAAGTGGTGTAACGTATTTGAAACAAAACAATTACCCACGATAACAAAATTATATTCATTTCGCGAGATAAGCGTGTTTCGTGTATAAAAAAAATACTCTAATTTTTATTATATTTTTTATCAGACACGTCAATACAATACTAAAATCATATTTTTATCTCGTTCAGTGTCATAGACTAGTAGGTAATACACCTTCAACACAAACAATCTCTGACGTCAAAACATAAGCTGTCTTCAATTTGCTTTTATCTGTTCGCACTTTTTGAAAAACTTCTTTTTTCGATTTTTTCTTCCATTCCCATCAATCACAACTATACTGACGTCCATCAGTTCAACACTTTTGCACATCACTTGAACTCACCCCCACAGTTCCTCGACACTCATCCATCACAGAAATGAAACGTGCTATTATGGTATTATCATTTCAAACGTGTTCTACGTTGAATTCAATACTTCATATTTACAATGTTTCCCTTCGCAGGTATGGTCTTCATCAAAATATGCAAAACAACTCATCACCATATATTTCACTCTAGTACGTCATCCGAACGTTTTAATTAAATCATATTCATAAAACAATTGAATTCTGATCACAAATACACAAACGAAACAATAAAAAATGATAATTAATATAATAATTTGGTTTTTATAATATTTGTTTTTCGTTTATACTCCTATTATAATAATTATTGTAAACAAATATTTGCATAGTATTTAAAAATAGTATTATTATTAACGTTAATGTACAAACACGGGATCGGTTATTAATTTAATATAAGCACTAATCAATTAAACTATAATAAACAATATTTTCATTTAAAATCCAATTTTTTTATTCATAGCATGACATTTTGTTCTTTATTTTCATATTTCCAACAGTTTTAATAAGTACTATGATTAGAACTGTGAATTTAATGTATTATAAAACCATACAAAATGTAACGAAAGTTTCTAAAATTTCCGATAAGAATTTCAAATGTATTTTAAAGATGCAGTAAAAAATGTATATACTAAAATATAAGAAACTTGATAGTTTTATTTGATAAAAAAAAATTTAATGTTTATGTTTTTATTTTTACAAAAAAAAAAAAAATTAATTAATTTAAGTAGTTGGTACTTACAATTTACAAAAAAAAAAAGTATATTAATTTGATTATTTCTTGACACTTATTGTAGTTTATACAAATTTAAATTAAGGAAAATTGTTAAAACTATAATGAAATTAAATTAAAAATGTGAAGAAAAATAAATGCTACAATAAGTTTAAAAAATAAAGCACTATGCTACGAATTGACAGCACTAACAATAATTATAAGCAGATGGAAATTGAGATATTAATTCAAGATTATTAAAATCATAACTGAAGGAGTATTTCCAAAAATTATATTTTTATAACAAAATTACAAAATTGCTAATACAAAAATATGTGATATATTTCTTACTAGTGTAAAATATTATATAAGACTTCTAATCTTTTAACTGCTTACAAAATAGTAGTAGTAGTAGTTTAAGCAATCATTTTAATTATTTTATAAAGTTAAATAAGTTTTTCTAATGTTACAAGTATTAAAAGACAATAAACATAAATTATTTAAAATGAATAAATAGTATTTATTTATATTATTTATGTAATGATACTTTGTTAAAATAATGGACTAAATTCTAGCCGTATATTTCTTCATTAAATGAAAACAATATTTATAAACTATTCGAAGTTTAAACAGTTTTAAAACTTGTACTATTAGATCAAAAATCCTAAAAATAAAACGTGCACGTTATATAATGTGCGACTTTTTGTTTTTGTTGATTCAATCAAACTTGTCAACGTTGTGGTTTTTAATAAATGTAGCTAATTAAAATATTATAATGGAAAACGTTTTTTTCACTAACACAAAATAGGAACTAACGTTATGAGATTAATATGATATTGATTTTGGGGGAGAGGATGGCGAACTCAAATCCGTCACTGGCGTTTAGAAAATATTTGATCGATTCGTCGTGATTATCAATGTTGTTATCGTGATGATTTGCGTTATAATTTTCAGTGGAGAATATTTTGTTGGTGGCGAAACCGGTATGGCTATTCACGGGACCGTGTGCACCGCAAAGTCTGTGGGCATCAGCGTGGATGTAAATGCCTACGAACCACACATTATAGCTGGTTCAATGGCTCACATGATTGGACACAACGTGGGAATGGGCCACGACGACAAAAGTACGTTGTTATTTCTATTTATTCGGGCGAATCTATATTATAATGCGCGCGTAGGTACTACTTAAACACTCGTTTGGCACGACGTCTCGAGCCTGTTGAGTTGTCTAATTTTCAACGGGATCCGGGATCACGATAAATATTTCAGAGCTCGGTCTGGATATAATTGTGGCCTGGAGAGGGTTTATGGGATTTCTAAAATGACCTTATCCCCTGATTTTGGGCCAACCGTGTAATAATAATAATACTAATAAGTACGATGATTACGCTTAACGAGCACACGATACTTAACAGTGGTGGTGGTTAGGTCAGAGAGAACGACCCTGCGAACGGAGTGTAAGGTTTTTAATTAATTATAAAAACCAAAGGCTCTAAAATTAAATCACAACTACGCGGCAAAACCGCCGCAGTAATTAAAACCACTAATATATATTGCATTAGATATATAGCTGCGCTCGTAATGATGGTCACGTTTATGTTATTATTATTACATTTATATATTTTTTTATTATTACCTTATAACTCACTATACTTAAATATTATGAATTTTATATTCAACTCAAATCTACGTAAGTCTGCGTAATTAATTACATTAATTATTGTATTAATGTATATATTATATAAAACATTAATGACGTATATTAAATTTAATAATAATATAAACGTTAAACTGCGTAATATATTATTGTAATATCAATAAAATTGTCATAGAATAATATAACGTACGTGCATATGAATTTAAAAAAAACAATAGAGATTTTATTAGGTATTCTACTACAGTTTATAATTTATATTTAATAAGAAGATAGTAGAAGTATACAACTGATTAAGAGATAATATTTTATCTGTCGATATAGACATATATATATAACAATAAACTTGATCTAGGTACCTACCTATATTAAATAATGTGTTCAAAAACAAGATATACAGTACTAACCAGTATTTTGGTTATAAAATATTGCATTTTTTAAATAAAACAGGTAATTTTTTTTTTTTTTTTTTTTTAATATAGTAATAATTATATTTTTAATACCTACTTTAGTTTTTTCATTTCAATCTTTTGACACAAACCTCACATCTTAGATAACGTCATAATGTATAACTAAAATTAATAATTAACTACATTACTATAATTTAAAATTAGCCAATGTGTTATTTTGAATATGATATTATAATAAATACACATAATAATTAATTGATTAATTTAGATAGGTAGCTAATTACTTATTAATACATAAAAAAAATATTTAAATATCATAACTAACTAAGATGTATACAATGGAGGTACCCAAGTTGGTAAGCCACCTTTTTATAATTTGTGTGCGACTGTTGAGACGTAGTTAAATGATAAATGACCTTTAGCATGAAATGTATTTTTAATTAACTAGAATCATCAAGATAAGAAAATCTTACAAATGCATCATCGAATAATTATCACGATATTCGTAGTTTTCTAACATCAACGAATGTTGAATGTTATGAAGGTAATAGGTATTATAAATATAGACGTAAGGATAATATATCAATTATAAATATAAATTATATAAAGTTATGACAGATAATAGTTTTAAAAAATTTAAAATATAGACATGAACTTATTTTAGCTATTTTAATAAGTTATTATTATGATATTTACAAATGCATAAATACCTGTATGTCAAACGATTATATTTTTTTACATTAAAAATTAGAACTTTCTCCATTGACCGTTAAAAATATAAGCTTGTATATTATTTTAACGTTTAAAATGAGTTTCAAAAGATTAATTTCTCTGGTTATTATTTTGGGGTAATTGGATGTCATAAAGTTAAGTTCCTCCCCCCTGATTCTTTTGTTTTAATAGTTGAGTTTAGCTAACATAAATTATTGGCTATCTCCCGTCATTTGCTTTTTAGATTACATCATAGTGCTCGCATCTTTGTTAAACACATAAAAACAAAGTAGGTACCTACTATATTGTTTGAAAAACTGAAAAAAATTAAGTAGAAAAAGTTATAACGTAAACTCTTTATATTATTTTTAATATAATAAACATGTAATGTTTATATTGTATGTATGGGCCATCTATTATGAACGGTTATAAATTACGGTGTATTACCTTTGTTCGTGAGTACCGAAATTTCTCACTTCATACTATTGTATAATAAGAACAGGCCTAAAACTGTGACACGACCAATAATTCGTTTGCACATTTTTTTTAAAAATCTTAATGATATTTTAGGAGATGAATGTTTCTGCCGGGACTGGCATGGTTGTATTATGCAACAGTCTATCGTAGGGATGGAAAACATTCAACCATACAAATTTAGCGAGTGCAGCCTTAATGACTATATAGATGCATTCAGGGACACTCGAAATATGTGCTTGCTCAATAAACCAAATGAGGTAATTTTTATTGAAATGAATACCTAATGAAATATTTAGTGCAGAAATATATGATAATTTGTATTCGTCATAATAATACGTGTTTGATTGCAGGTAACTAACTCGCAAAAAAAATGCGGTAACAATATAGTAGAAGATAACGAAGAATGCGATTGTGGTGGGTTTGATAATTGTGAGAAGACTGATCCATGTTGCGATGCAATCACGTGCAAACTAGTCAAAGATGCCGAATGTTCGGCATCCGGGACTTGCTGTAAAGATTGCAAGGTAAGTCTTAATATTTCTATTAAAATTATAATCACTGAATAAAACTAAATATATGTTATACAAACTTATGCATAACATTTGTTTTTTGAACATCGTGTAAACCCGGATCATACTCAACTGCAGATTTCATTTAAATGCTAAATCGCTAAACTCGTGTGAATGAGTAAATACGTTAAATTTTGAAATTTCTATAGACTGGTTCATGATATATGCTCCTAGTTATCATTACGTATAGTTGATGTAAGTAAGTATATGAATTACGTTGTGAAATATTTTAGCAACGTCGGTGTTAGGTCTTATGTTTGATTCTATCCATAAAATATTTTTATGTATTTATTTTATGTTAACAAATATTAATAGTCATTTTAACAATATTGTATGGATCTGCAGAGTATTTGATATTGAACAAACAAATGGAATAGAGGATGAATGTCACGGAAATTAAAATGCTAAAATGGATGTATAAATAATGACGAGAGGAGATTGAAGTAAGAAATTAATAACCAATTGTGGGCTAAATGAAAGAAAATAGGCTGAAAGGGTTTGAACATGTTATTAAGAAAAATGATCATAGGCAGTGAGATGAAATGAATGTAAACGAAGGAAGAGTGGAAGACCGAAAAAGATGCTGATATGTGGAACATTGAATGAAAAATGTGAAGTTAGCTGATGCGAATAGACTAGAGCTAGGATATCAAAATCCATGAAAGTGTACATGAAAGTAATAGGGAGGTGCAGGGGGGCACGGCTCCCCTATTTTTATACGCATTTAATCGCGCTGTTACATAATATGCAAACGCCACCTTCATAATCAACAATATCATGGACTTATTTTACTTTGTATGTTTGTACCATTTTGTATTTTGTATCCTTGTGATTTGTTTAGCAGTAAATGATATATGTTTAATAAAGTTATAACCAAAAAAAAAAAAAAAAACTGTTCATTCTTAAAAAATGCTTCGCAAATGAAGTTGTGTGTGTATAAGTCAACGTAAAAGACAATACTATCGCATAATATCGCGATTTTTCGTAATTATTCATTCCAAACGACTCGATCAAAACTTGTTTGCGTTCGTTCTTTTTGCAGTTGTTAAAGGTCGGTATGCTGTGCAGGGCGGCCAACAACGATTGCGACTTGCCGGAACACTGTACTGGCGACACGGGCCAATGTCCACCGGACGAGTACAAAAAGAACGGTTCTCCGTGCGGGTTGGACAACGGGTACTGTTACATGGGTGAATGTCCCACGCTCAACACCCAGTGCGAACAGATTTGGGGATATGGTGAGACACGCATATATTATCACTGTTATTATCGTTATCATTATAACCGTGCGTACAACACTTACGATAGATTGTCATTGTAATCCATATTATTGTTGTGCCGTGCGGCATTTTCCGCTGATGAATAAACATCATTAACCTTCCGACAAGCCCGACGAGTAAAGGTTTAATAATAATAATAATAATAATAACCAGCGGTATAACTATGGTCCAGTTAGTTAATTGATCTTAGTGAACTCGTGCAACAATTCTGTTTTGATTTTACATAAGCGAAACCCGAATTCTGAAACTTCAACACACGCCACCGCCACAGTTTCCCATTATATTATTAATATTATTCCGAAATATCATGTATATTCATCGATTCGTTAGTTATTCCAAGGCAATACCAACTTTTCGTGAATACATTAAATATTTAGATAAATATTTTTTTTTTTTTTTTACGAAGTACAGTTCGCGAAACTAAACTATAAATTATATTATGTTCACGAATCAATAAAATTACTGAGACGCGACCAAATAAAACAAAGGTTTTCTATAATTATCCTGTCCCAATTATAACGAGTACCTATCTACTCTATTTCAATTTGATAAACGCAGTAATAATAAAACAAGAACAAGCAAGTTTTAGAAAACAACTGATCTATGGTTTATTTGTCTAGCTCATTTGTTTATTCGTACACAAAACGTGTTCACATTTTATACAATTTTATTATGAAAGAGTCTAGTTAAATCTTATAGAAAACCTCCGTATTTTATTTTAAACTTAATCCTTATAGAGAATGATAAATGCAAAATAACTAAAGTGTAACGGGATGACTAAATTTAATGGAAATTAATTTATAGTTAAAATCAAAATACGAAAATATAACATGACATGCATGATGCATCTAGCTACGCATAAAAATATTTCTAAAGTTTTGTATAAAAGTTATTAAAAACTTTTATTCACACTTCTTAACGTTTAAAAATTTAATATTACGATGGAGACTTGTGTTTTAATAAAACGAGAAAGTTAGTGAAATATATATATTTTATTTTTTTATACACTTATAGTTTATAAAGTAAGGTTAAATGTTATAAACAACTTAATAAATTTAAGCTGAACCATTTTTAAAAATTATATAAAATTATTATAAATAAAATTCTATGTTTTATTAATCTGTATATATATATATATATATATAGATTATAGATATTACTTCAATTATTTATTTTTTATACTTTACAATGACTATAACTATACGTGAGTTCTATAAGTACACATTTAATTTTAAAAATTGTTTTGATTTCTAATTAGTATGACGTGCGTCAATAATAATAAATTAAAAATATCACATAAAATATTTTTACAAATTATATTAGTTTGAATATAGGTAAAATACATTTAAATTTAAAATATTACAATGATAGTGTATACAGAGTGGCCCAGATCTATTTACTAATTCCAATATCTTCTACATTTTTGAATGTGGTTTTTTAAAATTATTATTTTGGAATTAAACTATACTATTTATTACCTCTATTACTTTTTAAAACTAAAAAAAAAAATATTAAAAAATTTTTAAAAAAAAGTTTTTTGCTTTTAAGTTAGGTTAAATTCAAATATTTCTAGCTTAAAGGGTATATTTAGATTCTGAGCAATGCAAAAAATGTATTGGTTTTACAAAGATGATTTTTTTCGTATGAAAAATTGAAAACATTTTCGAATAGAAATTATGGTATGATTACTACAAATAGGGTTCTTTTTCCGTACCAAATTTCATCTAGTTTGTTAATTTATTTATTATTTAGCACATATTTTGAATTTCTTTTGAATTTTTTTTATTTCATGATAATACCTTTAATTTTGATCGTAGGGGCTTGAAATTTATTTTGAATGTTTACATAGGTAATTTTCATACATGGCAAAATTTTAGAATGGATTATCAGTATAATATATTGATTTCCGTTCAGAATCATATTTTCTAATGCAATATCATTGGATTCAAATCTTAATTATAATAAACCACTCATTTCTCCGAAGACCAAAGGGTTCGAGAAACGCCTAAAATTGACCTTCCCTCTTTTTATGTGTCGACCTCATAATTCATTTATTGAAAAAATCATATTTCTAACATCATTTTTTGTAACTATTTATTATACTATATTGTGGAATGTAAAATTAATATTAATCTATTATTATTATTATTATTAGTTAACAATATTTATTAAAAAATTATTATTTAACTAATAGCTACAACTTTAGAATAATAATAATACTAATAATTAGCTACCTAATTATGTCTATCTTAATTCGTGACTACTTAAAACTATTTATGTATAATTTACTTATCATTATAATATTATATTGAATATTGATAATATGAATTTTACATTTTATGATATACTAGATTAAATACTTATAAAAAAAATTACGTCAGAAATTTGATTTTTCTAATATATTAAAAAAATAGAAGTCACCACCTAGATTCAATAAAAATTTGACCCATCAAAATTTTCAGAAAAATATAATCTTTAAAATAGCTTTTTTAAAAATTTTTACAACTTAAAAATGTAAATGTACTTATTTATTTTATTTTTTACTAAAGGTTTAAAACTAGAAAAAATAAAAGAAGTAATATAATATAATAATTTTAAATATTAAAATTAAAATCTTCATTTTTTAAGGATATGTTTACAATTGATACGTAGAGCTAATACTCTCTGTATGCTAAACAGTAAAAGCACAATAATATTTTGTATCTGAACTCATTTAAAATACTTGAATAGATCTTAAAAATTATCCAACTAAAATTTATATAAATCAGTAGTTTAATAATTTTCTATTTCAATATAAGTCATATAATATTGGGAAATATATATAAATATATATTGATACAGTGTGTATAGCCAATTTTAATTGTTTTATATTATAAGTACCTGGAGTACTTGATACAATTTATAATTATAAACAAATAATAATAATTGTAGTTTAATGACAAAATAACATTTTTTATTTATTATACCTGTTATTTCTATGTATTGCACAAACAATGTAACGCTGCTTTTAATATTTCATTTCGTGCTGAAACTACTTTGAATTTTTTTTATTCAATGTTATTCTGTGTAGTATCTTAGTGTTCTCGAATTACTATTTTTTAATTTTTCGTAACGGATGGAATATAAAATAAACTTTTATCACTTTTCTTTATAATACAAACATAGCACGAAAAACCATTCCGACCTTAATCTAAATGTTAAACATACTACAAAATATTACATCTCTGAATAAATTTAATTTATATATTGTTAAATATTTTTTATTAAATAAAACATGTATTTTTTTTTCTAATAATACATTTTTCGTAAATTCGTAATAATTTTACGTTGTTAGATTAATCAATCGAACAAAACGCACGCATATTATAAAATAACTAATAACAAATATGTATTGAAAACCTTTTGATTTATTGTACGTTCAATGATATGTTTGAATAATGAATCGGATGATTGCATCATTCGCGTGACAGCCTAACAGAAACAAGCTATGAATTAATTAATAAATTACCAAACAATACATACAATAATAATAATAATAATATCTTGTTTGCGGTTTAGGTGGGATGTCATCGGACAACCAGTGTTACGATGAATTCAACACGAAGGGCTCGATGATTGGACATTGTGGCACAGAAATCGACGAATCTGGCATTACGACATACTTAAAATGTGACCAGAAGTGAGTTATTATTTTTGTTTTCAAATTACGATCACGTGGCTATTATTATTATTATGAAACTTTTTAAAAAATTTTTATTAAAAATGTATTGTTGTTCTTTCCTTTACGTAGAAATGTATATTGTGGATCGTTGCAATGTCAAAAAGGTAGTAAATATCCTGAAAACGCTGTGGCGCCCAGACATACAAAAACAACAATAACTATAAACTCAAAAGATTATGAGTGCAAGTAAGTCAATATTTTGTTATATAGTAAATGCTAATTTGATGCGTATTATACGATGTATTTATTTAACAACAACAGTTTAAATAAAAAAGCGAATCCTATAACATCTCAACCTTAAACTTAAGTCGTTTGCTCTCTCTATCTCTCTCTCTCTAAGTTTTCCCAAAAGTCAAATTTAATCAAATGTCCTACAAGTTATCCTCTAATGGCTGTCATTTAAAAAAACTAACAACTTTGTAAAACAATTCAAAGCGAAACATTTGTCTTTTTTTTTATTCTTTTCTATTCATTTTTTTTTTTTTTTTTATAAATACTTCAATGTTTATACTTTAATATTTAATTGCACTTAAATAATTTTCCTCGTTTCTGTGTTTTTCGTATTTCTTTACAAAACTATTGTCTAATGTCGGAGGGTAAGTAATATAAGTCCAAACTCCCAAGTGTACATGCAAACTATTCAAAATATAGTATAGTGATATAAGTTGTAACTTACGGTAGGATAGTCTTTAGTAGGTAGTTAATTTAAGAGTTTTTAAAGTTTATAATTTATGCAGTGGAAATTAAAACTTTATTAAAAGCTAAAAATGTGCATACATTACACACGGTAAAATTATATAAAAAAAACTGTAAGAATTACCGACCCTAAAAAAATAAAGCGATGTTCCAGCCAAAAATAGATTATAATCTTGAATTTTTAAATAAGTAATAATCGTTATTATTTACTTTGTACGTCGCTGTAACTTTTAATAAACTACAGTTATACTTTTATTAATGTCTATTATTTAATTTATATAAGTGTATACAAATCAAATGAAATACTTACATAAATTTGATTTTTTTCTCTAATTGTAACGTTGTGTGATTTAGGTCGACAAGTGGTTCCAAATCATTAAGTTTAGTTCGAGATGGAACTCCTTGCGGTGAAAATTTAGTAAGAAACGTAAAACCAATATTATTGTGACACGTATTTTTGTTACAATTATTTATTATTTTTCAGATTTGTATTAATCAAACATGTACGAGTATGAACCTATATGTTGATGATCACAATAAATGTCTCAGTAATCATAATAATTTAGAATGCTCTGGAAACGGAGTAAGCTATAACATTACTACTAGATCGATTGAATAATAATATAGAAAATAGCCCGGTTTTTTGTTAAAATATATTTTCCACAGATTTGCTCAAATTTAAACCAGTGTTTCTGTGATAATGGCTGGGCAGGAAATGACTGTTCTACCAAGTTAGAAATTTCGCCTACTCCCCCAAACTCTGCAGACGTGACATTGTCACCCGAAGATGCTAAAAAAGCTAAACACGATCTGGAAAGCAAAATGAAAAAGAAAGAAACTCCTTACGGTAAGATAAGAACATAAAATTTATCTTTTTCTTATACTTTATTATTTAAAAGATTTTAGATTTCAATTTATAATCAGAAAAATGTGTTATTGAGAAATCAATAAACAATAATAATTACAAAATATGTTATTATTTTATCAAAAATTTCATTAGATATTTTATCCTTTGTAAGGTTTCAACTTTATATATATTACCATTTTAATTAATTTTCATACGCAAATGTATAATATAATTTGATATGCATTTCTATGAAAATACATCAATTTTAAAATAAAAGTATCTATAAAATATTTGTTTAAATAATAAATTAATCTGTAATTGTAATTATTTGATATACATAAACCATAATATTTATAAGTTTTTAAAATTAGTATCATAAATACACACACACATACACACACACACACATATATATATATATATATATATATATTGTATATGTATATTATAAAAGCCAACAGATATAATTAAAACTAATAAGAAATTCTAAATCTCTAAAAAGGTACACTTTAAAAAAAACATTTTTTTGTGAATTGGATTGCCCTAATAGTATTGCATCTCAAGTTTGGTTGAGTGATGATAACTCGTTATAATTTTGTTCACAAAATGCTTTTTAATTTTAAATATTACGATTTCTTTTCAATTATATAAAATATAACTTAATTAGTTCATTAAATTCCTTATTATACAAAATGGAATATTGAAACAACTGTGGGCTATTTAACTATAATATTAAACCAGTAAAAATTAATAGTATCAAAGGTATATATTTTAATTTAACACAAAACATTTAGCAATCTTTCTATTCTATAGAATATTTAACTGAATATGAAACATAATTAACCCGATAAAATGCAATAATACTAAAGTAGAGACAATAGTTTATTTCATAACATTGGCGTAAAACACATTTTTTTCACCCACCTAGTCTTTTATTTTTTTGCTCTCACTATTAAATGGTGACATTTAAATTCATATCCTTTCTTTTTTTTTAATCATGTTTTCAATAATCCGATAGCATTTGATAGTTTACACGATATTATTTCATTAAACATTGATGGTACAAGATTTAAACTTGACAAATACACAACAAAGTACAAACAATTACAGTTAGGTATATTATTGATGGATGTGGGAAATTAATCTAATACGATAACAGCAATGATACCTGGACTGGAATAATATTGGTTTGGGTTAAGAACTCAATTAATATTCCAAACATGCCATTCGTAATCTTTCGTTAACGAACATACATTTTATAAAAACTATCAATTCAAATTATAAATTAAATTACGATAATATTAATTATAAAACAATAATACGTTCATATTAATGATTACCTATCAAATAATGTATTAAAATAAAATTACTTACATGAAATAAATTCGTGAAATGTTAACAAAATATATAAGTGAATATTTGTAAACATTGTACAATTTACGAATGTTTTAAATTCGTCGCTTCTTGGTAAATATGTATACTCAATTTCCTAAACAAATATTTAGAAATCGATACTAAAATACAACTTACACAACAGTAACTTATTAGACTAAAACCAATTTTTTACTTTATATTAATTGTTCGATAAAAAAGTTTTTAGTTTTATAATTTTTCATGATATTTATTTAAGTATATTTTCCTGTCTAAATTGATTTTAAAGTTCACAATACAAATTTTTGCCTTTAACTAGCTGATTGTACCATGAATAAATAACATAAATTTAGAAGTCTACTTATTGATAAATATCAATCGAATTGATTTTCATACAACAATTTATTTCAATCAGCAATGACATATTTTACTGTTCACTGACAAATCATTTCACGATTCTCAACATTTACATAGCTGCAAACACTGGACAAACATCAGTTCATATAGACCTTCGGGGAGTTTTCTACATTTTGTGTTTATACCTCTGTCAATTTAAACATCATTGGTTATGCGTACATAATCATGTTTCTATAGTAAAATTGTCTATCATAAATATCACAGGAATTGATTGTATACATTTTTTGTTAATATTTAGTAATAAATTATGAAAATAATTTACGTCCGTTCACATATCTACATAACATTTCGAGCTACTTAAGTAAATGTGTACTTTTATTTGAGTTTTGCATTTTATATCGTAATACTAAAATATTACATTTTCGGAATATCATCATATACGTCTTTATGATATAAGTATGTATAAAACGAAATAAGACAATTAAAACTTGGATTTTAAAAATTCAACAAATTTCAGTATAATTTGTTTTACCATACTATTGTCAATAACCCATACTATAACTTGAATTATTATTTACATTTTACCATAAAATTTGGTTAGGGTTTTAGTGATATCACTTTTCGATTTACAATCTATTACGGTTATCAGATATTCCACTGTATCGTCACAGCCATTACTTTTAATCTCATTCTCTTCTTCCTTGCACACCCCTTTCTAAATTAATTCGCATAGACCTTTGAACAAGATTACCTAGTAAAAATTACTCGAACACGTGCATACACATCACACGTCCGTATCATTTCAATATCGTTACCTTCGTTTCGGTTATGCTTATTGGCAGGCAGTAATCATTCGCTATTTACTTACCCCGACCCGATCGTACCCTAAACTCACATACTCTTAGACTCCTACATTCGTATTCCGTCTGAGACTTTTAATGCAGAAATAAACTTTGACCAATCTAGAACGCTGGTTGTCTTCACAAAGTGCCGCAAAGAAAACCCGAGTTCAAAGGCTTTGATAATACAGATTTGGACGTAACAGTTTCCGTTTGAATGCCCCCGAGAGAGACGAATTCACAGTCAATGGAGAGTAGTGAAGATTTAAATTAGTTTAACATAATAACTTTTGATAAATTAATTAAAATACTATGCAATAAGATCCATGATATTTTCGCAATGAATAATATATATATATATATATATATAAATCCAATATTGTATTTCTGAACTACATAAATTAGTTTACTTGTTTTTCGTGTCTCAGCGTTCGGCTTAATTTTATTTTCAATTAAGTCAACATTCAAATACACATTATACTTAAATTACTTTCTACTCTTGCGATCTTTCATCTTCGTTGATTAGCCTGTTTTACAATTTTTATTAAATATTTATTATACTATATTTATATCATACTTTCCCTAAACTATTGATTACTCACTATACATAATAACGTAATAGTATTACAAATACGTAATATATTGTAATACTATTAGCATTAGTAATATTATTACTGCATAATTTTAATATAATATAACACAAGAAATAAATAACTTAGTAGAATTGTCTCTATATAATACTTATTATTTAGTATTTAGTAATATTATTTAGTTAATTATTTACATCAAGTATTTGTAAACATTTACGACATTTGTTTACAATGTTATAATAACATTTTATCTATTTTGTCTAGATATTATTATTAAACACTAATTATTTTAAATATTTAAACAGACATTTTAATTACATTGTACAATAAACATTTTACTTACAGGTTAGTATTAAACATTTCAGTACTCGAAAATTGAATGGTTTGTAAGTTTTGGTCTAACTGTCATTAGGTTTTATACTCTTACAATGAAAACAATATTAATTATATAATAAAATGTACCCATGGATGTCAAAATATATTATTATAATTTAAAAAACAAATAGAAACAATAATAATTACAAGATAAACAATTTAATACCTAAAAATTCTAAACTGTAGTAAATAAATAATAAACCGTAAAATTAACAAATAATTTCCAGACACCCATTCGGAACATATCAGCACATTAGGAATGGTCGTGATATTATCATTCGCAGTAAAATTCGTCTTCATAAGTTTTGCTTGCCTAGCCATTTGCTACAGGTAGCGAAATCAATAAACACAGAAAACTTTAAACAGTATTTTGGACTGTTAAATATTTTATTATTGTTTTTCTATTGTTATTTTTTTTATTATTAAATTTGTTTAATTTTGTTATTGTTATTATTTTACACAAATAATTATTTGGTTTTGTACGTTTGAGGTGTGCTAATTTGTTTTTGTATTGTTTTACAAGCACGCATCGTACTTGTTTCGAAAAAGTGATTTGTTTTTTTTTATAACAAAACAATTAAAGTCATAATCAGTACCGGTAAAAAAATAAAAAATGCTCACAAAACAGGTCGCCTAGAGAGCAGACACTCACGCCTCGTGGTATTAATCGCGATTTTGATAATATATTGTTTGCGTATTATCGATTATCGGAGCAAACGCGCGAGAGAATGATATCGATTAAGTGAGATAAAAAAAAAAAAAAAAAAATTGAAAATTCGAGCTCGTTAAATTTCCCAACAGTCTTGTTAGAGTTCGTATATAATAATAATAAGAATAATGAAGAAAAGAAAAAAAATAAAAAAAAAACACCTTTTAGATTTGGGGATGTCGCATTAAATTTACCAGTAAAACAAACACAAATCATACAATGCTTACGTGTTTGTTTTTTATGTTTGAATTTGTGTGGAATTCGACTTCGTCCTTCGCCCGTACGGAACGTTACATTGCCGTTTAATAGTAAACGCTCACAGCACCAACACCGGTGTCTTGGTCATGATACTCATGACTGCTGTCGGAGTGGTGTTTCTGATTTTCACGTGTTCTGCTTTGTGCTATCGCCACGTGGTTGTATACAAAAAGAACCCGTGTTTTTGCTTCAGGTTAGTCAAAAGCTCTGACTTGTGCATCATTTTTTTTTTTTTTTTTTTTTTTTATATATATATATAATATACTATACCTATCGTAAAATAGATAATAATATGACACGAATAAATAAGACGTCATAAATCGGTCCCGTGTTAAAACGGGTTTGAAACGATCTCCGATCGCATCGATAATAATATTATAATAATAATAATAATAATAATAATATTATTGTTGTTGTTCATATTAATACTGCGATACAATTTATGATTTATTTACCGTTCCCGTAGTTTCGCAAACGTAATGATATTGCTATCGCATAATACGAACTGTGTGTTAACGATTAGCTGGCACACTTTTTAAATTATTATTTCTATAGTACCTAACACCTACCTATATTGTATACGCATATTATAATACGCGTGTAATACATTATCATCAACTTTAATCGGACATTATCGTACCTGTTACAATAGCATAACATACATAGGTAGTTAGACGAATATTATTAACGAACGAAATATGAATACGATATGTTTTTTGCATTGATAGCTAGTGGAAATAAATGTCGAGCAGCATGCAAAAATTAACGATAAACCGGTTCAGGCGAAGTAAAACAAACAAACAATATTAAGATTTTAATATTACTTTGTAATCACGTTTATTTGTAGTGCATGTCGTTTAGATATTGTTTGACGTTGTGTTTTATTTTTTCTTTCGGGAATGGCTTAAGCCACAGCCTGAATCGGTACAACATTGTTAAAGTGTTAGCGATGTGACAGTGGCGGAATCGATAATGCTAAAGTTCGATATTCGGAACCGAACCCGGAAATCGAAATTATTATTACAAATTTTCTAGCCGAACTTTAGTGCTGATAAATTATTTCGAACTTTGAATTTTTCATTGTTTTTCATTTGCAATAATTCAGTTCGGTTCGGGTTCGATGTGTTCGTATGTGTCACTTAGATAAAAAAAAAAAAATAATAAAAGCTTAAACCCGTTAAGATATCCATTTAAAATGAATATTTATTATTTATATTTCTCATTCGTATTATTTCGTACAATTGTACCACGTCGATGTTTTTATATTACAAATTATAATACAGATATAATATGTTGTTAAAAGTATATCATTATAATGATTTAAAAATTAAACTTTAATTTAAATAATTTCTTCGCTTCACTATTATTGAATATCGGTTTGTATAAGAAAACGGTTCATAATATTATTTATTTTATCTTGTTGTAGATGAAAACAAAATAACTAAAAGTTTTTAAAATCATCACTTTAATTAATGTTATATGAAACGACTTTTACTTAAATTTAACACTTTTCTAACCTATTATACTCTAATATCTATAAGTAAAAACTAAAATTTAACTATTCTTGTTACACTAAGTGTAACATAATACATACACATTGATCGTATTACCCGAATAAGAAGTATTTACTTAAAATTATCTTATAAAAGTAATATTTTCATAAACAATATAATATAATTATTATGGACTAAATATGAACATGATTAATATTCTAGTACAATAATTAATACTTTATAATTAAAATAAAACACATAATTATGTTTTCGAGATATTACAAAAAATCTTAAGAATAATTTAATTAAGGAACGAAAATAATTGTACTTAATAAAACTGTTATAATTATCTAAATGACTTTTGTATGATTAAATTAAAAATCTAAATAATGTCAAGTTCCATCGAATTTATTTTACCAAACAATGATAAAGTAAATCATTATAACTACGTAAATAGTCATACATTGTTGTACCTTAACATATTAATGATGTATTTAATGGTTAAAACCAGTGGCGTAATTTGGGGGTTTGCAAGGAATTGCACATGTAACACCTGACTATATTTCAGGGTTACAAAGGTATAATTTTGCAAATCTAAAATATCGAAATGTTGAAATTAATGATTTAATTTAATCTTTAAAAATAAGTATTTCAAGAATTTTTAAAAATAAAAAACAATTTTTTTTTCAATTATACTATAATAAAATATACAATATGTCTTATTCCAAAAACAAATATTAAAATATTAAACTATTAAACTATTACTTTAACTCTTGTTCAATACTTGGTAAAATAAAATATTAAATTCAACGTCAGATAATACTATAATACTTTTCAAAATTATTTGTGTACAGTGAAAGGGTTATTGGGAATGATTAATATGTGATGAGACTAAATTAAAATATGATCATTTATAAATTGCAACACCAGAAAATTGGGCCAAATTACGCCACTGGTTATAACAATTAAGTACGATCATTGCCTATTTAAAAATTGTAAAAAAACGTATTGCGTCGATTAGATGTAGAAAATTACAAGTTTCGTTTGTTTCAAATCTTATAATATTTGGGACGATGAGTTACTGAGTGGAAACTTTTTTTACCAATCTGGTCTGATAAATAAAAAAAATATAAACAAATCATCAATTTTTATAATTTACTCGTCAAAATACTATATTTAAAAAAACAAATCCGTGGAGTAAAAATATGAAATATCTGTTTATTTCAGCAAACATGCAATTACAGGTATACATTATTAAATAATAATAATAATATCTGTCCATTTGTCCTATATTTCATCTCGCGAGATAATTTTTTTAAAATTTTTTTACTTCTAATATACACTTAAAATTATTCTGATAACGGTATGTCATCGTGATAACATGTAGTTATTTATCACGTAGTATTCATACCACACACAGCCACGCATGGAATGATAAACTTAAGCATGCTTTACCAATTTGCTTTTTAGATATATTGTATTTGTGTACGTACTAATATTACTACGATTAAGTATGAATATTATTCGTTCGATTAACTGTACAATGTTGTATTGATTTTTATAATTTTTTTGTTTGTTTTTTTTTTTTCAATTCTAAAACGACATCACAGGAGGAGTAGTGAAAAACAAACGGCGGATAAACAAAAACCGTCGAACAACACAACACCCGTATCGAAACCGTCCAGATTTGACGTACCGTCCGAAGAATCAGCCGAAGAAATGGCCATGGTCAACATGAACAGAATGAACAGATACGGAAACCAATCGCCGTACAAGTAAATATCCGTTCGGGATTGTATTGTTTTATTTTTATTATTATTATTATTATTTTTATTATTATTAAAATAATATCACACTTTTGGAAACCCAACACGATTATTAAAATAATATTAAACGAATTATAATACGTCAACGGTATATATGTTTCGAAATATTATTGCATCAGACGCGTACAGTAATAATTAATAAATTCGTTATACACGGTTGAGAGGTTATAGCAGAATATATACAATGTAACATATTTGCACACATCCGTATACTGTCCCTTTCAATTTTAGTCTAATGGCGTACCGTCATAGATATTATTAGATTAACCTAACGACAGCAAGAAGAACTATTATAAATTGTCTCTTTTCAAGCAATCATATTATTATTAATAATAATAATACGCAATACGAGGAAAATATAATGAAACCAGAAGCTTCACTACCTATCTATATATTATTATAACATGTTCCTTGTGTGACAAAACAAACTGATGCGTTTTTTAAACATAACCCACATCACAATAGGGAACTATAATAATATTGTTGTTTATAGAACTTTTTATTTCCGATTTACATCCTTCATATTATATATTATAATAATAATATGCTTCACACATTTTATTTGTTTTCTAGCCGCTCGGAAACTGGATCCCACAGAATGTTATATCAATCGTCAAACCACATGTCTCCGAGCACTTCTGCTATTTCCATGTGAGTAACATAATATCATACACGCATCTTTAATATTTAATTACCATGTGTGTGTGTAAACAATTTATTTTTCAGGGATCGTAGGACTCAAAGTTTGGCCAGATTAGGATTGTGTTCTAACGACGAAGACGATATGATCATCCAAGGTAAGTTTATTTTAAATATATATTTTTAATTTTTTACTCGTGATAATCATCTAATACCTAATCATATCGGAGGAGATTTCATAATTGTGAAATTAACTAGTCGAATAAATACTGCAGGGTAAACGTATAAATTGTATAGTTGTTGTCATCGATTTTTTACGATGTTCATAGTATTCCTAAATTTACAATATTGATCTAGACATTTATTTTTAGTATCTATCTATATCGTTTCGAAATTACAAAGTTTCAAAATTTGCGCTGTATAAAATATTAGAAAATCATAATTGAACTCTAAAAATTATTCAACCATTCCTTACTATAGAAAATCATCCGATAAGTGGACGTGGAAGTAGTTGTGGTGAATCACATCCTGGATCTGTAAGCATATCTGACATGGAACGAAAGATGAGATCGTTGCATGGCTATCACGGAGGAATAATGAAAGAACTCCGGTCAGCCGCCGCTCGATCATCCAGTGAAAACTTGAAATTGTGCGCCCTGTCCGAACCACTCGAATCGACATACAACCGTATCGGAACTAGTCAAGAGAGGCTATCCGAAGAAAGTCAGTGAAATTAAATATTTATATTTTTACTAATTACTTATATTGATTTTCGTCGTAAATACGTTTTAAAATAATGTATTTCGCCTAATAGTATAATATTGAATTTTAACGCACGATTCGGCAATCTATAATTTTATAGACTCGTATAAAGCGAAAGTATTCGTATTTTTAAACTAAAATAAAATGTTTAAAAGAAAGGAATAAAATTATAATTTTAGGGCACGTACTTCCACAAAATATAACTGTGCATTCCGACAGTGGAATACCGCTGTGTTCCCGACATCCAAACCGAAGGCCTAGCAGACGAACAGATATTATAGATATTGGTGAGTATAAATTTATATATTTTTAAATAAAATTCCACATCACGTATATAATATAATAAGTGAATGTGAAATAACTATTGAAGCACCGGAAGACGACACAGAAATACTCAAAGAAGCCACTACTGCATTGCGTATACGGAATCTCGAAGACTTGTTTAAACAAATTCAAGAGCATACCGTGAGGCACAGTCCTTCCGGTTCGGAAGAAAACCGTATGTCGGAAACAGAAGCCGATAGACATTATAGACATGATTTGCATCCTGGGTAATTATTATATCATTTTTACCACAATTTTTTTTAACGCTACTTTAATAGTAAAGAATCTATTGATTCGCTTATATTTGGTTCACTTGTACGGTATGTATCAGTAGGTTTTAAATTTGGTATTATTTTTATTAATACTAATAAAGCATATTGAAATTAGTATTATTCATACGCTGTACAAACATTGTTAATTTCTCATTAGTAAAAACAATACTGTAGATATAATATTTGTTTTTAAATTTCTAAATCATATTGACCAGAAGTGGCACATTATTTGATAAGCAAATACAATTTGTAAAAAGATATATTTTTAGTATATTGTATATCAAACTGAGTTTAACAATATTCTTTCATTCAAAATTTAAATATAATATAACACAATAACATTCTACTACTAAATTCTCAGAGGAACGTCTAGAATCAGTGACTGGTCGCTTTTTTCTTTTTGCTCTTGCCCTTTTCTAATTCTATGCCAAATTAGCCGATCTGGGATTAAACAATTTAAATATTATCTTATAATTATTTAGCACTCTGAAGTAGAAGAAAAAAAATAATCTTCTTTCATAATATTATAATGTTTTTACTTCTTTTGCCTCAACGTATTCGCACAACTAAATAGAATCGGCCACCTTAGTCCAAAGATCTCGACCTCCCATCTCTCGTCCATTCACACAAGTTATCTTCATACTTTCACTGTCTATTCAATCAATCCGCGTCTTCCTCTCTTCTTTCTAACTTTTACATTCATTTCTATCTCACTGCCACTGAATCACATAACACGTCCAAACCATTTCAACTTATTCTCTCTCATTATTCCCACAATTTATGTAACTCTTATACTTCTACTTATATAACCATTATTTCATCGTGTATTGTTTTTTTTTCTAATTATCATTTAGATCCGACGAAACTAGATTCGTGAGGGGTTGGTACCGTCCGGCAAGTAGGGCGACCAGTGGTTCCGCATCGCCGTACCAGCATGCGACCGCTCGACCGATGGAAGCCACCGTCCACTCGACAACAGGTGAGGAATGCATCTATGAAACGGCAGACCACCCGCCCTGTCGGAACGTGTGTAATACCCCCGGCAGTGAAAGGTACGCACCACATGCACCAACCAGTCACATAGTCAGACGTTAATATTATTATTATTATTATTATTATTATTATTATTATTATAGTCATTAATTAAAACCAATAATAATTATTGTACGTAGTTCCCGCAAGGGATGTATACAGTACTTCCAAAAATGATAAGAATGAATGATAAGAATTTCGGATTGATTGGCAGTGCGATACCAACCTCGAAAACAAAAAGTGTTCTCTAAAATATTAAAAATCTAACTACTTTCTTATCAATATGCATGCATATTGATAATATTAAGAGATATAATATTATTCTTATCAATGCATGCATATGTCTCGGCACTTGGCTAGCACTTATCGTGACGCTCCTCGGCAATGTCGATTTGTTATGTAGAGTTATAACTTAACTAATCAGGGTTTTATATTATAAATTACGAAATTTCTTTTCTCGCATTTTTTAAATTTTCGATGTTAGTATTGGCCGTTCTTCCAATGATAAGATTCCTTTGATAAGGATTTCTTATCATTTTTTTGGAATTACTGTATTCCTCTTCCTGTAACGTATATTTAGAGTAGATTATAAATGTTATTATTATTACATATTATATCGTATATACAATAAAAGTAACGACGAGGGTGTACAAAGGATGCTTTAGTGGCGTAATATTGTAATGTTGCATATTTCATATCGTGCATGAAACATGTATTGAATAAATAGTCACGGAAGGGAGGAATTTGTCATCCTAATTCCATACCCATTTTAAGGGGCCTGTGCGTAATTATTAAATTATTAAGGAGTAGACTTCAGGTAATTTCTAAACACGGTACGCGGTGACCATGGTAAATTAATGATATTATATGATGGGTAAAAATAGTTATTTTACAGAAAATACTCTTACGCCTCGTAAAGAAGTATTATTTGAAATTTATTTCAATCAATTTTTCTTGTAAGAAAGGGAAAAACTTTCCTACTGGGCAAATTGTTCTTCGATTTTTGATTGCGATTGTTAAACATCACAAACAAAACTAGATAAAAAACGTGTGACAACTAATCATATTCAAACTCTTATTATAGCGCTTAGATTTTTGTAAATATTTTAAAATCGAAGTACGTAGTCCTTTGTATTTTCTGTATTTAAAATAAAAACAAATTCAAAATTAAACTAAACATAATAATTTTTCCAATAAGGTGTGTTTTTAAGCATAATATAGGTCACACACAGGTCCCTTAAAAATATATATGATTTTATACAGTAGGTAATTGGTATATTGTATCCTGTGGAGGATACAAAACATTTCAATAATTTTAATCAAATGAGTAATGAATACTTTGTAAATTTTACAGCCGATTATTATTCAGCTAATTTTCAATGATCAGATTTCTGTAGTTATGAAACTATTAGTTTTTAATCTAATTTATATCAGTTATAGACTCTGACTATAAAAACACATGTAATATTATTAAATATTTACATAATATGTAAATTAATATATTTAGACAATTAATACGAACCAATTGGCTATTATTTACTTATAATGTTAAAATATCCAAAATTCGAGTAGGCAATCAAAAAGTACACAATATCAATTATTTGTCATGTGTATATTTATAGGCCAGATAAGATTATCTAATATTTGTCTTTATTTTATACCCTTAAATAAATCATCCTTTGTATATAAATTATACCATTTATAACAACATTAATATCTAAGATTTGGTTGAAAAAAAGTACAATTTTCATTTGAATAGAAAAAGTTTATACCACTACAAAATATGAAATAAATATAATTTTTTGAAAATATAAATAAAAGATAAAATTTTAATGTTTATAACAAATGCATTATTAAGACTAACGTGCAAATATTTAGTGCAAGTCCGTCCCGCCCTTTTCGTGAATTATGGTAGTTTCGGGAAATTTCAATTTGCTTAACAGTACAATATGAAATAGCAAACTATTTTTTTTTATTCGTAACTCACAATAGTCATTGTTATATAAGCGTAATTCCAAACAGTACAACTGGTAGGTACTTGACAATAATTATAGTTAATTATATTATATACTATACTATTTTGGCTTGTTTTGACATTGGGTTATAATTTAAATTATATAAAAATGATATTTACTACATACGAGTAGTGCCTACAATAAATGTATATAATTTGTATATTTCATTTTGTTGATTCCTATTCTATTTTTATACATTGTATGTACGATAAATATACATTAAATTTTAGAACGTAGGTACCTATAGATTTTTATTTTATAATTAACACGAATGTTATAGTATTTTTACACTTTCAAATCTCAAAACAATCTGAGTAAGATAAATTTTGTTTAATATTAAAAAATTACCAACAAATAAGTTGACTATCACTTTTTTTCTGTATATTTTTAATTTCACAATGTTTATTTTTTTTTTTTTTTAACGAAATATCCACAGTTTTAAAATATAATCCCTACTAGATGGGTTCTTCCACAGATCTCGTCCATTCATACCAACTATCATTATATCACTCTTTATTCTATCTGTCCAATTCTTACCTTGTACGTACATTAATTTCCATAACAACTCTCACTGCCTCTGAATCATCTCTCCTCAGCTCAGCATATTTTTTTTCATTTTCTCCGCGATCAATGCAACTCCTACACTTTCTCTTTTGCGTTAATTTTTTATTCTATCATCTCTAGCCGCTCCACGCATCCATCATTCTCATCTCCAATACACTCATCCTCCGTTCCATTTTTTTGTTCTATGCCCAACACTCCAAATCCTTACAACACTGCTGTTTTATAAAGTCATACGGTAATATCTACTTTTCATTTTTCAATATTATCCTCTTGTCCTCACCTGACGCTTGCCTCCAATTCATCTTAGTCCACGCCGCTTAATCTTATTACTCGTGCCCTCTTCAGAACTACCAATCCTAAGTACTTGAACCTATCAGTCTCACACACTACACTATCACTGATCTTCATTGTTTTGTACGTTATTCTGATTCGATGTAGCATTAATTACCTATACTATATACTCATAAGCTAAAAACATTAAATTACTAGTAAGCACGTTTTGTAGCGACACAATATGTCTTAGTCCAGTGCATACGTATAATTATTTCGTTTTAAGCTCAGCAAATTTTTTTTTTATTTTTTTTTATTCTATATCCGTCTCTTCTTTATTCTTTAAAGCTCATCGACCAATAGCGCGGTCGGCTAGCATGGACATGCCGGCGGTCGCGGACATCGCCGACGGTGGCGTCCGACAGTCGGCAGTAGTGACGACGACGGCCACCGGCGGCGGAAGCAGCAGCACCCGGAGCAGCCGCCGCTCGGCGCACCGCCGCCGCAACTCGCCGTCGGCCACCGACACCGTTACCGGCACCACCGCGGACCACCACTCGCCGTCGCCCAAGTACCAACGGCGAAACGGCGGCATCAACGCCGCCGCATACACGATCACCGACGACACAGCCTCCACCACAATCACCAGCAACTGCTCCTCCGCCCCGCCGATCATCGCCAACGAACGTTGCACACTGCTCAACAACAAACATTTTCCCGAATACAAACATTGACGTAAATCACCCGGCGGCCCGTTTCATGTCGCGTTTTAAAAAAAAAAAAAAACGTTAAAACGTTCACCTCCACTGCCGCCCAACCATCGTGTCGAAAGCGCTAGCGGGCCGCCAAATCCGAACGGAGACACAACAGGCCCTAGCTCGTCTCCAGTTCGCCTACTTTGCCTTTCGCGCGACAATTATAATATGGTAATAATAATATTATAATATATAGTTCGTCTCGTATAGTATTATTGTTGTTTGTAAAAAATTAATTAACGGCCAACATAAAAACACACTTTGTATTAAAACAACATATTATTATTATTATTATTATTAGGTATTGTTTAACAATTAGATACATTATATTTATACACGTGCGCATAATATTATAATATAGTCCAGACGGCCGATAAACGATGGTAGAAAAAATAATCATTATATTACCGCACCCTGATCGCCATCCATTTCAAAAAATTTCAAAACGTTATTTTTAGAGTTTGCGAGTTACCGTGAAAATCTCGGTGGGCCGGTAAACAAGTCCACAAGAAAAGTGTTGTAATAGATAATTGAAAATAAAAATATTCATGTTATACCTACACCAATTGTATTTCAAAATCAAATTTTCTAGTAAAATTAAACATCATTTCGGTACGTTTAAACGTTTAAATTTACAAGATGTGCCGATTTCCCCGATCCGGCCCTGTACCCGTTCAATCGTTTTCTCGTAAAATCCCAAGTGCTCCACATAGAAATGTTATATTTTTCACTCTAACATCATCGTCATATTATAATGCGAACAAGTGGCGTATTTACGGGGTGGATAACATTAGCAAAACACAATTTCAAATGTTCTTTTTTTTTGTAATTATTAATTCGTACCTCTTAAGTATTAATTATAATATTATATTATACATTTATAATTTTTAGACAAATTTGAAGCCGATCAAAAAAAATTTGAAAATACACCACTGATGTGAAATATTATGTCAACTCTTTTCGGGTGGTCTTTTCGCACAGTTTTAACGAATAATAATTATTATTATTATTTACCAACGGAACCGCGTGGAAATTTTTATTAGATATTCCGCGTAGAATTCCCTTTGTCGTATTTTTATCGTTACTATATTTGTTGTTAAAACGACCCTCGGTGTCATACGATAATTCGCAAAAGAATGAGAAATTTGTCGTTTTAATTTAGTTAACATGCGCGCACGACTTTCGGAATATTTTTTTAACCGCTCTTCTCCTCGTGTTAAAATTTCAATAGTTTGGTTTTTGTTTTCTCAATACGAAATGAATAACATGCTGTACAACCGTACGTGTCATTGTGTCATAAGGTTTCCCCAAACGTTAAAACAAATCAACTTTACATTTTTCTTTTATACATTTTTTCCCCCTGCGACTGCACTCTACTATAATACGGTCGTTTGGTATATTTTCATATTTGTCGCTCTCGTTCGTTTCTCGTAATATCCCTTTTGTCGGTATGAAACGCCGTCGCAACGGGTAACAACGGATACCAATAATTTTGTTTAGTGTAACGTTTCTTTCTTTTTTTTTTATATAATATATATATATATATATATATATATATTCATCTTTACACCACGTTCTGTACCCTCTACAACAAATGACATTTGGACTTTATTCGTATATTCCATCTTTTCGTACCCAATAAGTATTTTCTTTTTTATTATTATTCAGTCGTCGATTTCTACTAGAAAAAAATAACAAATATATTTTTCGATCGATTTTTATTTCACATACAAATATAGTTTTTGCGCTTACGACCTCTACCTCTATCATCTAAAAATGATTTTCTTCGCACCTCCTTCCAGCCTTCCAGGCCATTTTTTAGTTAATGTCTACTGCGTGTCCATTCCTCTTCCGTTTAAAATATAACTTTCCTTTATCTCTTAGTCGTTTTTTATATATGACCATAAAGGAATAAAACAACTGATATACTATTCTTTATAAATATTTGATATAATATTATGTTAAACTTATAAAAAATTTAATTAAAGTTTAAATTAATTTTCTTTTCTAAAATCACGATTTTTTAATTATTAATAAACATTACATTTAGTGACTTAAACAAAATACGAAAAAAATTACAATATACATATGCATCTTAAACATTAATACAAATTATATATATTTTAGATATATCAACGAAATTCGGACACAAAAAACTACCCTAAAAAATGACCTATGCTTATTAGACACTCAACACTTAACTGTGTTCACGAAATTTGTTTTTATTTGTTCACTAACTTTTATTATTATTATTAAAAAACGTATAACGAGCACTCGACAATATTAATTATACGTTTCATTCGTACATACAACCGCGGTGGTTCTATACGTTTCATAATATTCATAAAAACTTTGTCACGGTGCGGTTTTTGTCGTCGGCTCTGATGTGATCATATAATAATATTATGTGCTGAAACTCCTTGTAGTTCTCTAATTCGCGTACGAATGAAATATTCCAAAATAATAAATTTACCGCGATTAAAATATCTATTGATAATAACGATGATGTTAACTTATTATTTGATTTATTTATCATATTAACCATAAAATATTGTATTTAGGTGTTCGCACAAGTAATTATTATGTATATTGTTGTTATTAATAAAAAATAAAAAAGTGTTTTTTGTGTACATATTTTACCAGGGTTACTTTTAAATACGGATCGTATATAATATATATTTTAGTGCGATATTGTCATTTGTCCTCTACGTGTTATAACTATGTTAAATCGTCTTGTACAAAGTCTCTCCCTCGTAGGTTACGCGAGCGCGTCAGATTCGAAAGATCGTAACTGCCAAAATTCGTTTAAGTGTATATTAAAATATGTTTTTACGAAAAAAGACAAATGTATATAATTATATTATATTGTTTATTTATGTTTTCTTTTCTTTCATTATTAAATATTATTATTATTATTATTAATAAACGATTAAAAATATAATTTTTATGTATCCGCATTATAGCTTATGTACTCGTGTATAATATACGAAATTACAGAACAATAATATAACCTAGTGTAAAATAATCAGAGGGTATGGAAGTCTATGCAACAAAAACAATTTTTTAGAAAAAAAACGTACACGCGATTTATGATTTCCGGTTGTAATAAATTGCAATAGTACATTTTTAGTACTTAGTGTTAATCGAATCAATGACAAATCTCCAATGCGAACAGTTTAATATTTCAAATATTTTCTTCCTCGATTAACCTGTGTTATATTATATAATATTATGAATATTGACTGACGATATATTTTAATAATCATTTTAACGACCGTTATCCATATATTATAATTTACATATTAAATAATAAAAATCTAATCGATGTTCTAAACAGTATATTCACGTAGAACACCTAAAAACACAATATATAATCAACCATACTCCAGCTATAATCGTTTGACATAATTATTATTAAAATTTATTTAGTGTTTATTTGTAACATATACGTAAAATATATATGTACCTATTTATTTTAAGGATAAAAACGATTCTAAATTATTTGAGTTAACTATTTTAAAATCGTGTATTCGTGTTTTGTTGTAAATTGTGGTTACATTTGCCTGTTGTTACAATTAATAAGAACAAACCTCTCATATTATTAAATAAAACCAATATATAATATTATTATTGTAATATATTTGTATTTAAGTTGATTTTTTAAACTTTTAAGTTACCTATTCAACTTGCAATATAATTTAAATATCCACTGTACAAATATATTGTCCCGTATACAATAAATATTATTATTCTTCCATCATTCTAACCATATATTTAGTGACAGGGCGACTAAAATTATATTATTATATGTTTATTGGTAAAATTGTTTAAATATTATTTTTTTCCTATTCTCTGATACTTCCACGCCCGCTCATTTACCCACTAAAAGTTTGGTCTGCATACAGCCCTGTATAAAAAATATGTATTATTATTACTTAATGCCTATAATAGAATATAATAAATTATGATTTTTTTTTTCTATTCCAAACATTTTTGTTTTAAACAATTGATTGTGAAATTTGTTACTTTTATGCGTTTAATATTCTAATTGTGCGACGTTATTTTCTATATTATATTATTTATCTTATCGAGCGTTGAATCATTAGTGTAGATACCTATTATGTTTTATTAATATTTTATTTTTACTCGTAGACTTGTGCAGGGTATTTAAATTGTGTAATTATTACAGCCCATTGTTTCATAGTCGTTCATCAACAGTTGGCTTAAGTACATTTTTGTTCATTTAAATAAATATTTTATCGTGGGCATTTATTAACAAGGATTCGCCCATTAGTTTACTTTCAGATATTTTACAAACTTATTATCAAAATAACGCTCTTTCGGCGGTTTTTATTTTTTTCTCTTTAAAACATCTCAAAACAACAGCCTATATCGAGATTTGTATAAGTTTTGAAGTTATGATTAATTATTTATAACTATATAATATTACGAGTTTATACGACAGAAACTAATAAATATATATATAATTATGTTTCCATTATCTATATCATATAGGTAATTTAGATATTTTGACTCTGATCTACATAAACTGAAATAACTACGAGTAATGATAATATTTATAAATTTTAACTTTTTATGTAGATAATGTGTAAAAAATAAATTCTATTGTTCATTGTATTTATTTCGTTTCGTTTAATTTCGGTTTTTAATATAAATTATTATCATTAAAACATCTTGTGTAGAATTTAATAAAATTTTTATTATACATAAGTTGTTTACGTGTAAATAACGCCGAAAAACATTATATACATCAAAATGATAATGTTGTTAATATTATTTATTACTTTATTAGTAATAAAAACGTTGTAAATTATAAGATTACCAGTTTTTGAGTATTCTGTGCTCAATTGTTTTAGCCATTTATAGGCTACAGCTACAATATATAAGTGTCACTTTTTATGAATAAACGTTTTAGGAACAATAATATTATTATTATATGATTATGATGACGATTATTATTATTATTATTATTATTATATGATTATGATGACGATTATTATTATTATTATTATTATTATTATTATTATTATTATTATTAT
>CM023360.1:37011198-37027106 GCA_013282895.1 Eriosoma lanigerum
TTATTATTATTATTATTATTATTATTATTATTATTATTATTATTATTTATTATTATTTATTATTATTTATTATTATGATTATTATGATTATTATTATGAAGAAACAGAAAAAATTTAATTTAAAAATATATAATATAGGTATATATTGTAAATATTAATTAATATAAAACATTCATTCTGAAAAAATTATTATTATATTGTGGTAGGTAACTACCTATATATATACATATATATATTATATGTATAGATACCTATATGTATATATATTTATATATGTGATTATTAAAAAAAATAATAATGAAATAAAACATTAGAATTTTGAGTTAATCATTTTACAAACCCATTTTTCCCTTTTTTCACAAAGTACACACTTGAAATTTCAAAAATTGTATTTATTTTTCTTTAAATAGGTAAGTATTTAAAATAAATATCCAACTATTGATAAAAAATAAAATGGATTAATCGTATTAAATGTCCAAACAAACACTGAAAAACTGAATCTCTAAAAATAGGTTGGATGGTTATATATCGGTAATATTTAAAAATTATACTTATTAAAATGTAATAATCTAATATTACAGTAAAATTTTAAGACATATCCACTGCAGTTGTGTACCAATATTGCCTATTGAATATCGATATGTAACAAAATGTTTTTCAAATGCACAAGTATCTTATATAGGTAATCTTATATTACATCATACAAAAATATAAATTCAATATAATACTTTATAACAATAATTGTTTTAAATAGAAATTTAACATAAGCAGTTATTCGTAATTTGAACTGTCTAAAAAAATATTTAATATTACAGGTATAAATTTAAATCGATCGTGTTTGTATTTTCGTTTTATTAAAACCGACTAAATTATAACTTGTAATTATGACTTATATCAATACTGAAAAATATCTGTATATTTGGGATATTTAATTATACGTAAAAACATTGTCCGTATGTATAAATATATATTCTATACGAGTATACTCGTACTATACAATAAAGTTATGTTTTTTAATAAATACATTAAAAATCTTATATTGTTTTATAATATATTTGTAAAACAACATCTTGATGATTTTGTCAATGAAACCCTTTTTGAATTATGTATTTGAAGTTAAAAAGACCCTGGGTTAGACTATCTTATTATTTACAGACTGGCTATTGCCATCGAGACCCTTTGTATGATCATTTAAAAATATAGAGCAATAAGACTTATGAATATTACACAATATTCTGAGGAGAGATTAAATACCAATTTTGTAATTTATTAGCCCAAATAATGGTTAGGTACAAAGGAATGAGGAACGTCCGGAATCGACCTTATCGCTTTTTTAATATTACGGCGTACACTTTTTTCTGCATTTAACCGCCACCTACGTAATATCCAGGGCTTAAAGTGGGAAAAAATTCCAGGGGGACTAATGTCTCCATATAGTTTTAAGCGTTCCATATTTAATTTTATGTCTCCAGAACGTTTTGTAACGTGTAATTTGTTAAAGGGGACGCTTTTAAACCACCATTAGAGGTAGGGGGACTGAGTCCCCTTGCGTCCCCCCCACTTTAACCCCTGGTAATATCATTGATTATTAATATTAGTATGCATATGCGTGTCTACGGAGGGTCCAGGGTGGGGCATTTTCCCTTCCGGCGAAATTTTTTCACTATAATAAATAATAACAGTTAGTAATCACATGGTGTGCACAATTACACAGTACCATTTTTTTTTTCATAATTTAAAGATAAATTTTGATGTCTGCCAGTCTTTAAAGTCTGAAAACGCTTATTCTACTATGTATAATCAAATACGTCTGGACTTTATGGAAATTGTAGTGCTATCTAGTGTATTACTTCAATATATCGATATTAACTATATAGGCGCACATTGAGTGTGAATTTAGGAGGTGCTAAAATTATAATCAAAGACGTACTTTAAGGGATGTGATGTGGCGATTGTCCCTCACCAAATTTTTTAAAATTCAATATATAATTAATAATAAATTAAATTATATAGTTTTTTAATAATATTTGAAAACATAAATATTCTAAAAAAAATAATATTTTTTTTTTTAAAACGCCCCCCCCCCCCCCCATAAATAAGTATCAGGTATGCCCCTTATTATAATTGTATATAATGCATTATAACTACAATTTTTTTTTTTTTACATACCTAGGTACTCAATGAGGTAATGTACAATACAAGTTTATACCCATAATATTTTTTATAAAAAATCTTCAGTGACGATTTAATAATTTAGAAGGCCTAAGACTCCATTAGTCCCTGATCACCACCAATACTGGGAGTGCTTATTAAGAACTTGAGGATGCTAAGCCCAAGTGTGCCCCTATTAACTATTATATTGATTCATTTAAATTATATATGCCTCCCCTCGAAAATGGCAAAAATGCATCCTAACATACACGTTCCTTATTACTCATAATTATCCAAATTAATTTATGTACATACACCTCTTGTTTTTGCATATTAAATCGGTATTGTAGTTGCCATAGTGGTGACTGGTAGCAAACCTTTATTAACAATATTGAGTGCTACAAGAATCAGTCATTGATTTGGAATAATTATATAGATCCATTACCTCAGAATATATAATACATTAAATTAGTAGGTACCTATTTATTAACACTTATGTTGTCATTTTTAAGAACCAATTCATAGGCTCAATTAGACCAATATTTTAAGGGGTACTAAAATTATATACACCTCACATAACCTCCACACCACACACACACACACACATAAATTTCAAAATCATTCACAACAAATTGTTTTTAGCACATTATTATTTATATATATTTAATAATATATTGCACTCAGAAAGTAAATAATTGTCTTACCTATAATACTTTACAAATTACAATGATATAATAAATAAAAATAACAAAATTTTTGTGCTATACTTAACTTACTAATTATAATTATTCTAATCTTAAAACCATAGCTATAAAATAAAATATTAGAAAACAAAAATATATTAAAATAAAAAATTTGAACTGAGTAGGTACAATATTAAAGTTTTACACATTTAAATGGAAGATTGAGTTTTGAAATATTAGGGTGCTAATGTCCACTTCGCACCCACCTAATTGCGCCTATAAATAAATTATATATTATTGGTGGTACACAAAAAATTACAATGTTTTTGTTTCGTTTTTAAATACAATGTATAAATATAAATTACAACAAAACAGTAGTTGGTCAAAATTACCATCATCGTTGAAGACTCCACAACATAATACAAGTGTATCTAATGAAATTTTCATTAATATTGGCCAATATATTGTAAAACTAAGAAGAAAAATATTATTAATTGTATATTTTAATGTTTAGGTTATACAGTAATAAATGAAAATGCACATATCTTTGGTGAAACCTATCAGGCCAAAATTAATCATAGATTACAGAAATTTTCTTTAAAAACCACTGAAGTCACTTGACCGGAAAATGGCATAATTAGTAACCATGAATCATGTTATAATGCTATGTTACGGTTTATAAAATGTAATTATGTTAAACATGCAATTAGTAAATTTATTAGATGTTATGATTTATATCAAATTGTATTTAATTGGAAGCTTTAGATATATTCAACTACTCCAAAGTAAAGGGCAGTAGATAACTTGAATTTTACACAATATTTTAGTAAAACAGATAAAAGACTTAAATTTAAATTATTATCATGTTTTTACTTTTTTGTTAAATCTTTAATTTTTAATTCTGTTTTATGATTTAATATAATATTGTCAATATAGTTCCTTTTTTATTTAACTTCCTCTGTCATTTTAATTAATAATAATTATGAGGAAGAAACTCAAATTACTTCTTAAATCATATTTGTAAAAAGTTCAATCAATAAGCATATTATATTCATTGTGAATATGTTTGTTTATAAATTATTGTTATTATTTATAAATTCTGCTTAAAATATGTATTAAATATTAAACAATATTCATTTTTGAAGAAAATATCTTAACTATATGTCTTTTTTTATTTTAATATACATTATTATTACAATTTACAACTAATTGTAAGTATAAATGTATTATAATGTATAATAAATCAAATTGAATTATTAATCTGGTCTAAAAAAATAAAAAATTGAATTGGTTATTTATATAAATACTTTGGTCATTTGGAAATTATTTACAACTTTATTGAATGAATTTTAAAAAACATAACAAAGTACAAACTAAAATTATAAAATCCTGGCAGTCGATTCTATGCGTTCCTTCAGTTTTCGGAGAGGTTAATGGTGGAATGTTATTGTGAATATAAATGCAATTATATTACATTTGAAAAAATGAGTGAAACTCAGCCAGGTATACAATACACTGATATTTCTTTTTATACATTTTATTTATTTATCACATCATGTGCAACAGAAAACTTTGGTAGTTATCATAAAATACTGAATTAAAGATTGTCAAAATTAGTTTCTGTGAATTTTATAGTTTTCCAACCAATTTTTAGTAGTTTTCTTTATCTCAAAGAAAAACTTTCGAGATATTCGAAAATGACCTATATAAAGTATCGACTAGATAGAATTCTCTATCAAAAGCATATCCTATTAATAGTAATTGTTTTTAATATATACTATTTAATGTATGCCCAAAAAACCTCTAACAAATAAGTATTAAAAATATTATGTAGAACAAAAAAAAATTACTATTATTTATAGATTTAATTAATCCATTATTTTTGCTATAGTCTAGAAAAAATAAAATTAAAATTTTAATAATTTTGGAATATATTTATTAGGTTTATATAGGTACCTGAATACCTGGTACCCATAGATGGCTTGTTGGAACCTTTTACCAGGGCGGTGCCTTGGTAAAAAAATTTGGTCTGGGTGGGTGGGTTAGCCATCAGGACTCAATAGTGTTCTGTGGTAGTCAATTTGTACTATTCTATATTATATATAGAATATTGTGCTATCATATATATGTTTATCATACATGATCTTATAAAAACACTGTTTTGTTTATAAAAAAAAAAATAGGGGTGGGTGGGTGGGTGATCTTACTTACTTTGCCCCGGTAAGATACAAATGGTCAAACCGCCTCTGTTGGTACCTATGTATGCAATATATATATATATATATTATATATATAAAAAAATAAAACTAATATTAAAACATAATAATCAATTTATTGTAGATAAAATCATTTCTAATTGTTTTCGTTTAGAGTTGACTAATTTTTTATGTTTTTGCAGATCACTTTTACCCATTCCTCTTGGCAATTCGTCTTCATCCAGTAATATTTCCATTTCATCAGCAGCTTTAGTGAACCAATTTGTGGATGCCGTTTCTTTCTTTGCTTTTTCTTCTAACATAGTTATTTCCTGAGCAAGCTTTACACAAACAAGAAATGTTCGAATTATTCGTAATTCTACCTCAAACCTCGGTAATTCTTTTTCTCTTTTCATAGTTCTCAACACGTTCAAATAAATGTTTTTCTTTTCTGGAGTACAAATTAAAAGTGACAAACCAATGTTGGATGCTCTTGCTGTACGACCACTACGATGAACATATATTTCAGCTGTTCTGGGAACGTCATAGTGTATTACATGATTGACACCAACAATATCAAGACCTCTTGCAGCTACATCTGTAGCGAGTAATAAACCATGATCATTAGCTCTGAATTTGTCTAAATTTTTAAGTCTTTGTTTCTGAATCATATTTGAATGTATAGGTAATGGATTTAATTTAAGAATACTTAACACACTCGCAAGTCGTTTTACACAACTAATACTATTGCAAAATACTAAACTTCTACCAGGATTACGTTTCAAAAAATAATATAAATATCCATCTTTTTCCATAACTGAACAAAATATTTGCATTTCTTTTACTGTACTCGTAACACAATTTGCAGTAGTCAAATTTACTACATGTGGGTTTTTCATACCGATAAGTTGAATTAAACTTTTCAATTTATCTTCTGGTAAAAGATTTTTTTTAATTTTCTTTTTATTTTTAATATTTACTCTATATGGTGCTTTATGTACCATAGTAAGTGTTGCAGAAAACACAAAATTTTGTCGTTTATTATTTCGTTTTAAGTTAATTTTCTCCAACATAAGATGCAATTCAGGAAAATGTGCAGTCTCGACCATACGATCGGCTTCATCAATAACAAAGTACTTTACTTTATTTAATTGCATTAAATGTGGCTCATTTCTCTGCACTAATTCCCAAAGTCGTCCTGGAGTAGCAACAACAATTTCTGGACCTTTCTTCAAAAGTCTTTCTTGTTTTTCACTTGACAAACCACCAACAATAGCTGCAATATTAATGTCTGTATATTGAGCAGCATCTTGAATATGATTTTTTACTTGCATGGCTAATTCACGGGTAGGTACAAGTATAACAGCCCACAATTTTTTTATTGGTTTAACAAAATTATCTGATGGTAAATTTACAACAGCTACACAACCTAATCCATTTTCATCAAGTTCTTCTAAGACTTCATTTCCATTTTCATTTTCATCTTCAAAACTCAAATTTGAGTCTGAATTTAGTTCTGACTCAAGTTCTGAATCCGAGTTATCCGATATCGATTCACTTGATCTCGCATTAAGTATGCCATTTAAAATAGGTATTGCAAAAGCCAATGTCTTACCACTACCCGTTTCAGCAGCACCGAGTATATCCCTTTGATCTTGAATAGCAGGAGGGATTGATTCTAATTGAATTTGTGTAGGTTTGGTGAAATTCTTTATCTTGAGAGCGTTCAATATTTCAGTCCTAATATTCATTGACTTCCAATTATCCATAATTGTTTTAATAACCTAATAAAACATATCAAATTAACTTTATAAAATACAATGTTAAACGTATAAATAAAATGTAATATACAAGTACCTACTATTATATTTTAAATAACAAAAGTAAAATAATTAAACGTACTTTAAACAAATTATTTAAAATTTATAAATTTTTATTTTCGACATTTGACGTTTATCAACTTTTAAGTAGCATGTTGTAATAACTTAAAAGTAAGAAATAAGAAATTAAAAACTACATAATCCAAAAACTAAAAATTTCTGTTTATTATTATTGTATAAAATATTGATAATGGTTATCTACTTATTTTCTAGCACGTGAATATTTTTTGAGGTTAAGATTATATAGCGCCAATTTACAAAACATCATCTTCAGGTAAAATCAAACGTCATTAAATTATTATTTTAATAAATATTAATCTATAAACTAAATTAAACAGTAAACTGGCTAAACTCCTAATCAAAGCCGTGCTAAGGGGGGAGGGGGACAAAGGGCTTATATAAAGGTTTATATAAGGTATTAAGTAATATTTATACATGATTATGCATCTATTAATTTTTTAAAACCGTAAAACCCAAAATTTCAAATTATATATACAATCCATGTAATAATTACAAAAAATGTTCTCATAAAAATATTCTTTTTTATGTAAGAGACCTATTTTAATACCAAAACAATTTTCATGGCACTACGTTTAAAATTACATTAGTTACCTATCATAAAATGTTTACATTAAAATTCGTCAAAATTACAGTTTTCGTGAATTTTGTCATTATTCCATCATTTTTAAGTAGTTTTTCTTCTTCCAAAGAAAAACAATTAAGAGAAAAAATGAACTAAATAAAATACCAACTAAACAAAATTCTAATCATAATATGTAATATCTAACATAGTAAACATACCATTATTTTTGAAAAAAAAAACACGCCTTTTTCCGTAATTTTTCTTTTCTCGAGGAAAAACTTTTTAGAAATTCAAAAAAATGAACTAAATAAAGTACCAACTAGATACAATTTACTACCGAAAGCATACCCTATTTGTGATAATCGGACTATTATTTCTATCCGATAAAATGTCTTCAGACATAATAATAAAAAAAAAAAAACGTAAAACCAATACATTCCTCACTTGATCGCTTCGCTCAGATATAATATAATGAAAAGTAGGTACCTTCTCATTTAATATTACAGAAATTAAAATAATAAATGATAAATAAATGATAATATTGAGTAACATATTTTTGGATTTTTAAATGTATTTAACATGCTTGAATATTTTATGGGTTTTTAATTTCTATAGTTATAAAAGTTCTCTACTCTAATAATTTATATAAATAATAAAATAAAGATAATTAAAATATTTAAATATTTAAATATATTATACTGTATGCAATAATATAATATAATAAAACATAATTAAACGACATGTGAAGTATTTCGTTTAAAATATGTTTCGTTTTGTTTAGTTTTAAATTATAATATAAAAATAATTAATCAAATTACCTATAATAATCCATATAAGAATAGATATGAAGAAAATTAAAAGTACCTAACAACATGTTTATAGTAAATGATTCAATTCAAAAATAATAACAATATGTAAATATTTATAAATTTAACCTAACCACACTATAAGTTGTCACTCATCACCCGCGTCACCATTACCACTATTATTCACAAGTCACAATTTATGGTTCTAAATATACCACCATAAATATGGTGGTTATATTATAATAATATAATAATATTATTGACAACCGATAATATGTATTTATCTTTCATTTCAATATCCACGATCATTTAAAATTGTATATAGGTTTAATCCATAATGGTATAAAATGTTAAGTATAAAAATGCATTAGATTAGTTTTTTCGTTTAAAATGTTCGTTTTTCGTAGAAACACACTATACTTAAATCGATAATGCACACTTACTATTTTGGACCACACAATTTGTGTCGGTGTTCCCTATAAAATATTAAAATAGGAGCTGATATTTATGGTGTTTCAGCAAGATAGCAAAACATGAAAATCAAAATTGAAAATGGAGTTGACTTTTAATTTATGAAGTTAGTCATATTAATCATTCCCCCTTAAACTAAAACCTGAAGCAAGTAATCGAGATTGTAAAAATATTTATTAATTGTGGCTACGCCACTGGGTAATGATACCTATAATTATACGATAATTTATACTGTGATTAGAATATTGTATTACAAAAATAATGGAAATAATCAAATAATATTTATGACCTATTTTGTAACAAGAAATTCTGATCACTCTGTATATGTTTTGTGCTTATTTCATAATTATACATATTCATGTGTGTTTATACAAACTTGACTTTTAAAATTACTTTATACACTTAACACTTTAAAAGTTGTCAGATCGTGCGCTAAAAGGCTAGTATGACCAGGGGAGTTTTGGGTTTTAAACTCTCTCTCCAAATCAGTAGCGTATTTAGGATTCTGTCAAAGAGGAGATATGGGATGTCAATATTTCATTAACCAAGATAAAGCCCCCCCCCCTATTCTCTCACAATCATAAATAATGCGTGTTAGGTTAGCAATTTCGATATTCTAGTTTTCTTTAATTTCGTATTGTTATTGGTAGTTATACAAAATAATTAATTTTATATCAATTTTTGATAAATATCACTAGGAAAAATAGGCCAATGGAGGAGATCTATCCCCCATATCAACCCCGTAAATACGCCACTGTCACCAATCACCATCTATAACCATTAATCGCAAGCATATTGTCTTCACCATGTTGAATATAATAATTGTTATGTTTACTTTTACAGGTTTGTTCAAAACATTCATACGATTGCTAATTACATAAACAATTGATTTCTATACACATCAGTAGAATTTTTATTCGTATGCGACGACAATAAATGTGTTTCGCCCCCAACCAGTAAAGTTCTAAATACAACACATAAGTATAAAAATAAGTAATAAAATACAGTACGTGTAGTATGACTGAATAATCAATGGTATTATTATGCAGTGACATCGTCGAAAAATGAACAAATGCGTCGCGTGACGTTCTATCACGGTATCACGTATATATATAAATACAAGGGGCTGCAGTTATTTACGTACCTATAACGTTTGGATTACTTACTATACAGGGTGAGCCCGTCGTGCTTCGTCGTTTCCTCATCGCATGTATTGTGGATCACATGATTAACGTAAAAATAAACTTATAAAAGTTAGTAGACTTACTCAAGTATTTTCAAGACATTTTTCGGAATATTTAATGAAAATACATAAAAAATGTAATCTAAAATACTTCTTTTATCTTATATTATGGACTGGAGGATGTCACAATAAGACGGTTGTAGCAAAACGAGTATATAAACCTACAGCACAAAGAAAAATATTTTACGAACCACCGCAGGTCCACCCAGGACCGCATAGAGTAAATTTCGGTCAACCGAAATTTCAGTATTTTACCGGCCCATCTTTTTTCAAATTTTATATTTTAAACGTACCTTTATGATATTATACCTAAATTGTCATTGATTTCTCAAGAAATTTCTACGTTTCATCACTGTGCTATAGACGTATAAACATCATTATTAATATTTTTATTTTAAACACTTTTCCTACATGAATTTTTCTATTGATTTTCTCGGTAAATGACTCGAGACCGGGTCCACTCTGTATATTATGACATATTATAATTATGTGTGTATGTCGTATCCGTAAGCATCACGTGATAATAATAATAGTTGTGAAAAAAACGAACGCATACATATTAGAATGTATAAAATTATTATATTTATACCGTCGAGGGGAGGATATTATACAGATAACTGCCGCCGCCGCGAGGAGGAGACGTATAATATTATATACATTATAATAGCGATCGACCACTTGCTGGGATCGCGGCGCCGCACGTGTTTTTGACGCTGGCACGCGTCGCCGTCCACAAGTCGTCGGGTTTTATTTTTAAACGCGCTGACCGCAAACCTCGTCGTGCCGTTACTATTATTATTACGAGACGTTAAAATAGTGCGCGCGCACATTGGCGTGCTGCGCGTATACTCCGCCGAAACCGTCGCGTCACATCGCACGCGACGGCGACGACGTACGCAACGCGCGTAAACCGCAGCGGTACGATAACGCATGCCATCATAGTACCGCGTGCGCGACACGGCGTCGGCCGCGGACGAACACGCGCGTTTTATTGTGTACCGCGGCGGGCGGCAATCCGGGTGACCGTACCGGGCCAGCCTTCTGATAAAAGCACGAACGTCATCGTCAAGCGGTTCGCTTGAACCGCGAATATACCCGGTTACCGGTAAGATATATACTGTATATTTTAAATTTTTAACTGCGCGTATACCATTACGGTGAAGGATCTAGGATTTTCTCACGAAGAAGGGAGGGAACGATATTAAATATGTGTGCATATGCATATGCATGTCACTTTATTTAATATAGATGAAAAATAATACATTTATATTACAAAAAAGCTTTGTTTTACCTACCAGAGGGGGGAATATGACTCTCATATCCCTCCCATCAGGAGCGTAGCCAGGATTTTTACAAGGGAAGGGGGGCAATAAAATTATTTTATATGAAATATATAGGTATAATAATTTAATACAAATATAAAATGTACTATAATAATTAAAATGTATAAATTAACGAGTGTTTGATATTTAATACTAATGTAATAATATGACTAATTATCTGTGTCTTATCGGAGGTGATATCAAACGTAATATACTATTTTCAAATTTCTTATAATGTACGAAAGAACACAGCTCATAGTGGTGGGCCGCGACCCCCATGGCCATCCTCCTGGATACGTCACTGCCTCCCATAGATCCGCCACTGATACATTATACTTAGGCGCGTCCCACTGCATACAATTTGAAATCCCATCAGGACCAGATCGAAATATAAATCTAATAAAATAAAAAATTATCAGTTTTACCTTTTATATTCTCTTTTATTCCAACTACAAATTTAAATCTAATATAATTATTACCATAAGAGTATTTTATATAATAATTATATAAGTATACAAGTTTCATGTAGTATTAATTACATGTTCATTCAATTGACTTAAGTTAATGATTGAATAAATTATTTTATTCTAAAAATATTTTATGAACTATAAATAAAATATAAAATATTACTTTTATTTTTGTATACTATTTAAAAAATTCCATAAGGGAGTAATAATGGCTATCCCCCGTGTGGTTCTCTTGACTCCATTATAATATATATATAATATATGGACGTTTTTTAGAAGTGTATTTACAATATTATTTCACCTACCTTATACCTATCTCATAAAAATACTTTTGTTCTTTATTTATTCATACTGAACTATATCAATCATTCTACGCTGCATTTACTAAAATTTAATGCCCTTAAATTAATATTTTCTGATCTCTAACCTAAATTGTGAAAAATGTACAGAATTTTTATAATATCCGTGTTTTCGCAATTTTAGCAGTAGTTTGTTTTTCGTTTTAAACGGAATGTGCCCGGCTAAAGTATTGAACGTTAGTCGTTGAACTTTACAAGTATATCGTCGTATGACGTAATATAAATATATATATACTGATACATCAGTGGCGGATCTAGGATTTTCTCACTGAGAGGGGGGTTATTAAAAATGTATATATATATATATGTATTACACTTTATTAATTTAAACATAAAATAATAAATTTTTATTACAGAAAAGCTTTATTTTACCTATACCAGGGGGGACCAATTCCCCCCTTCCGTAAATCCGCCACTGTGATACATTTTACATATTATTTAATAAGTTGTATGTAATAATCGTTGCGACAAAGAGACGACAAAACATCGTTATATTGAAAGTTTTTCGCGTCATAGGATATAATATTATAAAATATAACGAATCGCAGTGCATCATATACTCATCGTTGTGAGTCTGTGTATCGTTTAAACAGATAATATATTACTGAACAAAATGCATTCCGTCTTATTTTTTAATCGTTTTCTCATCTGGTAATTATTTTTATTATTAAGTTTAATACGCGGCCTTAATATACGGATTTCGGATATGTATTGTGGAAATACGGTAAACATAATATATAACATCAAAACTTTGATCTGTAATACATATCGTTTTTTTTTCCCCTTTGAGTCTTTGTTCTTTGACATTCGGGTCGCGAGATATTATATTGGTTTTTGAAGAAAAACCTGAAGAATCGCGCATATATATTATGCATATAAATATATTAAAATACGGGTAAAATATTGTATATATATATATATAGATCCGATAAATCGATTCGGTCGATCACGCAACAAAATTCTTTACTATACTACTTCTTTACTATAACCTTTACTATGGCCTACTATATTACTTTATGTGGCATCGCCTCTATAGGACACGGAGTTGAATGTTAAATGTTGAATCTGTACTTGTTCCAGTACAATATTATTGACGCATGAAAACTCGAAGGTTGTAATCTAACCGTATAGATGCATAGTTATGTATAACTATAGAAATAACAAATATATATTATAATTGTAATTTAAATATAATATTTGTTTTCACATTTGCTATATCATCTGTTTGATAATAATATTATTATTATATATACTTAATATATTCTTGTATTAAAATTTATAATCATTAATTCATTAACTTTGGTATCGATAGAAATTATTTTTGAACACCCTATATAAAATAACGTTACTGATATTTTTCTAAAGAGAGCTTGAACACATTTTGGAAGAGATAAACTCCTTTTTGCGACATCGATGATGACGTTGAAATAACGATGAAAATCAAACTTCTTCATATTCCAATCTATTCCATAATATTCGTACGACTATATTATGTAAATTAATAATACTTATATAAATATTACATCACAGAATTTTCTCTGATTGTACATTTATACAAGTGGGTTATGATTATACTATTAGTATTACGATTCTCCATATTAGTCTCTGCAGTTTTTATAAACTATCCATTACTGCATTGATTTTAAATTGATAAATTGGAACTATTGCACTTGTCTCCTTGTCGGCAAAAAATGTAAAGTAATTTTTTAAATCACAAAATTCTTCATCACTATAATTACTATAATTATATAAAGTGTTCAAACATGATATTTACAAAAATAATGGAGATAACATTGAAAAATAATGTGTAATATTTTCAATCGATACTTTAGCGAACAATCCGCTTTTAAACTAGTTTGCTTTTTCGATGAGGATGTGGAAGCATAAGGGTAGTGTAATAACACTATATTATATACCTAAGTACTCGTAGGTAGTTTATAACAAATTAATAACTAATAATGTACAATATAGCCATAAAATTATTATTGTATACTATAGATTTTGGTAGAGTCAGGTAGGGACCATAATGCACTAATTTCATAACACGTAATATAATACATTCCAGAGACCCTTGTAAATATAAATCAATAATAATGAATGTAAATCACACGCCGTATAGCCTACAAACCCACAGGTAGTAAATAAACATTTGAATTTACATTTTGGGTATTATTATTAATATAATAATTTGCGCCCATCATTGTTTTTTAATAGGTATGTAAAACATTCTATATTATGTATCTACGATAGGAAATGTTTTATAATTTATATTATACCCCGGTCCTTGAATGTTTAAATCTGAGCTGCCTTTCTGCTCGGAAACAAAATGATAACTTATCTTTTCTATCTAAATGATTAATTAATGCAATCGAATGCCCTATGGTCTTTTCACAAATAAATTTCAAAGTCCCTCCTCGACATACCAGAAACACCCCTCTTTTTCAAATTCCTTTTTACTCGCCTAACTATTTAATGAATTCACGTATTTATCATCGTATGCGTCTTGCTAATGAAGATCTCTCCTTTATGTACATTTAATGTTAATGTTATTATTAACTAGCTCTCCTTTTTATTATTACTTCATCATGTATTTTATTATTGATATTTGTGTGTTTTTATCACTATTGTTAAATATTGTACTATTTTATTGGGCCTCGACCTGTGATGCAAATAAAAATAAAATAATATAGGTTCCTATATACCTACACAATATATCCAGTGGTGTAACGATTTGTGAAGTAAGGGGTCTGCAGTTCAGGAAGCCCGTAAAAATGTTGATCGATTTTTCATAACCATGTTTTTTTGGAATTACCTATCTAACATAGGTGAAACTGAAACTAATTTTCTGCCACTGGCTCAATACTTAAACCTTAAATTAAAAAAAAAATTTACATGCTTATAATAATGCACCTATATGGCTATATATTTTATATACATCAACATTTTGTTTAACTAATTGACTAAATAAATTCAACTTTTCCTGACATATTATGAACCTATACCTAACCTATGAAACCTCCTCATATTATTATTGTACACATAAATATAAGTATATACGATTTACGAGGAAAACCAAGTGTTTATGTGTTAAAATTGTACAGTAGCCAATATACTCAATAGCAATCAACAATAATACGTTTTATTTATTATCTCCTTCCAAATATCAAAATACGCAACCACATTACTACAATCTTCATTTGTATTATACCACGTGTTAAAATATTATACTAAGCAGATATAGCAGTCGGGAGTCAACAAATAAAAATAAATTATTTTAAAAATTATAAAAGGAAAAATATACCTAATTTATTGTAATTTGTAATATTCCTGATACCTACCTATGTTATTCTATTATGAATTTATAATACTAATAATTAAACTAGACACGAAAAAAATATTTGTGGAGCCAAGTCCCTTCAAGCCATCCCATATTTCCTCCTATGTTACTTAGGTACCTGTATATTTTTCTATTGAGCATTTATTTATGTTTATTATTTTATCATATAATTTTGTTGAATAAAATAATTTAATATTAAAGTGTCATTTACATTATCTCAATGTATGTGTTTAATGTTTTACTTAGTGTTAATACTTAAGGTCACGGAAAAATGTTTATTCCGAGCCCAATTTTTAAAGTTATGCTGTAATTTACGTAATTTTAACATAAATGATTACGATCATGAATCGATAATGTGATTATGATTAATAATATTTTCTCGGTAAAATACTATAAAATGTGTACAGATTT
>CM023360.1:37027116-37112501 GCA_013282895.1 Eriosoma lanigerum
ATTAATAATATTTTCTCGGTAAAATACTATAAAATGTGTACAGATTTTCTCCCTAATGTTTTAAAAAATTTCTGTGTGTTTTAACATAGCACCGCCACTTGTTTTTATCTTTTATCTTTGAATATTTATAATTTTCAAAAATAATTATTTAATTTAATTATTTTTAATTACTGCATTCAACGTATTGTTTTCATGTTTGTGTCGCGCGAATAACTAAACGAATACAACAAAGTTATATAATTGATGTAATTATCAATCAATTACCAACTAAAACCGACAAAAAAATGTTTGTAATTATTTGATAGCATAAATAATGTTTAAACTAATATTAAGTATATGATAATATGGTATACGTTTCTGACTTCAATCTGAAAAGACATAAGTCATTAAGAGTCATTAAGTCATTACATTATAATCAATGGTATTAAAGGTCTCTTACTCCATTATATAGGTATAATAAAATTAAAAATATTTATTATTAGTAAATTACCTATAGGTTCTTATCTATATATACTTAAAAAACGAACCAATTGTATCATTTTCACATTTCTTTAAGAAATATAAGTGTGCGTGAGTTGTATTTTTGATCGAGCGTTTCTATACCTATACTTTTACACAAAAAACGAACATATTTTTTTATTTCTAAAATTCCGATCATATCCATGACCTTATGCAATTATGTCCTTAAGCTAAAATAAAATATACGATCCGCGTGCTATAGGACATTTTAAAATTTTGTATTTCTGTTTGTTTCTCTGTATATATACATATATAGTCATATAATATCAGTGGCGACGCTAAGGAGTAAAGACGGACCAAGGTGGGCCATGAGCCCAAACAAAAACACTAGGAAATTATTAAATCTTTTATGATGAGTATAATATGTATAGTAATTTACCAATCTACGCAATGTTGCTGATAAATCATAACTAAATGTTGAAAGTTGAAAATATATTATTACGATTATGTTTATCGTTCATCATAAAAAATGTGTTAAATACAAATAAAACCTATATTTAAAATGATTACGTCTATAACAAGATGGGTTTCTGGGCTTGAAGAGTACACTTGAATTTGTCCTGCTATTTTTAAACAAATTATAATTTTTCAACACAAAAGTCGAGGACCCTTCTCTTGAAGCTAAAACGCTATTAAGATATATCTATTACAAATTTCTATATATATATATATACTTTGTAATTTGTAAATATTTACAGGATATTAATGCGCTGACACGACTAATGATATAATACATTTATTTTATACTTCTATCTGTACGTTAGTTGAATATTTGTGTGTGATATGTAAAATAATTAAAAAACAAGCATAAGATCCATTAAATCCAATGAAATATCTTTGTGAATTTTCTTTATAATTTGGAGATATTATATTTTCATACTCTAAATAATGTTTGGCCTTACACCTAAAGAAAAATATCCTGGCATTGCCACTGTATAGTACTGTTATAATATACGTTATTGCACATCCCATAGGTGCATTGTATATTATTATTATTATTAATACGATGCATGTGTTCGAGCGCACTCAAAGTCGTTGCGACAGCAGCTGGAACCACCGGCGGAGCAACGCGGAGGTGTGCGCGCAGGAGACCGAGGTATAATATTATAGAAATGTCCCTCCCTGCGGCGGATGCGTTTCTCTCTAAAAATAATCTGCACGACCGGTCGCGCAACCGCGTAGTCTTTCGGTTTGTACGCGTTTTCCCCACTTTGTCGCACGCGCACCGTATTTCCGTGTCGTCTCTTCCGCAAAGCAAGTCCCAACGTTACGATTCGTCCCTTTTTTTTCCTCGCTGGTCGCCTCCAGCCACGGTTCGCACGAGACGCGCTGGAACTTTTAAAAGGTATAACTTTTACTACATAATAATACGTTTTAATATTACTGTTATATTTTATATTTCATTAGTTTTTAAAAATACCTTTTAAATATCGCGAGAGAAAAAAAACCCATCCTAAACCGATTAATATATCTTTTCCCTCGTATTTTACCAATTTATATATTATATAATATTATCCTCTCACAAGTCGCCTAATAATAGTAACGGTCATTGATATAACTGTACGTCCAGTGGCGGATCTAGAAATCATTTAAAGGGGGGTCACAATTTTCGAAAGTTTTAATTCGTTTAAAAATATTTGTATAATTTAATTTACCCATATAGTAAATAGGTAATAATCAGTAATCACTAATCAGTACCTAGTGTAGCAATACAACATCCTCAAGTGTCTGATTATTATCATAAATTCCATTAAATTGATAAAATATTTTTAAAAATATCGACTCAGGGGGGCGATGACCCTATCACCCCCCTAAAATCCGCCACTGTTTACGTCCCATGCTGTGCGCGTACTATATTATATTATATTAATAACTAACTATAAATTACTAACTATATTAAACATAAACGCAATTATTTTCCGTACGAAATGTATTGATTTTTGTTCTTTTCGTTGCACTTGGAAATTTGAAAATAAAAAATGCATTTCCTACTCAACAGTCTTAACCCATATACCTTATACCATGAATCACTATTAAAAATTTAAAACGCATGCAACAGTTGTCTGGCACAGTAAACGAATGTCCGTCATCGGCGCCACGCGAGACATCATAAAACAGTTAATAATTATTACAGTAGTTATAAAATATTGTTGTTACAAATCGTCTTTTTAACGATTAAATAAAATTGTCGACGTGCCGAGTTTTTTTAATAACCTTTTTTTCTGCCCGTCTAATGTCTAAATGACCAAAATGTCCATTACAACATGCGAATTATTGTTGTGAAATGCTAAAACGTGCATGAAATTCTAATTTGTTTTGAGTTTTGGTGGACGTTATATAATTATAAACAATAATATTATATTATTCTACTGGTGGTTGGTGGTCGTTTTGGATGAGAGCACAGGGATTCGTTGCAGGGGAACATTGGAGCGTACAATTTCGAAACGAGAATGGCTCGTGATGACTTTGAGGTCATTCGAAAACCGTTCGAACTGCATATTGACATTCGATTATGTCTGTTAATCTATTTATGTTGCATGGCATTCGAATATATTTTAATAAGCGTAATTGCCTGCTGTTTACGCGAACACCGGTCGCCATTCGCTATCGATTTAGATTTGCACATTATCATAATATACACACTTTCGGTCGTCTGCGATCTTTTATTTTCGCTCGCGCAGCGATCGGATTTACGTTTTTGCCCGTACGGGGATTGGTATAAAAATAAATCGCTCATACATTATGATGGGGGACGCGGGACTCGCGGGAAAATGTCACCTGCGGCGGCACACGTCGTTTCGCGGCGACGCGGCAACTCACAAACACGTAGAAAAGAGAAAACCCTATAGAGGGACCATGTGACTGTGACGTTGGCGTGTTCCACGTGCCTGCTCACGACCGTATGTTTATTAATTTATTCTGCGCGTTTCATGAGACAGTTCAACGGCGCGAGAATAAGAAAATGATAATTATTTTTATTAATTTGGATGTCTTTAGAGGAAAATTATTAATAAATACCTATACGAACACATGAATTTCACGAGTTTGATGTCGGTCAATAACCCTAGAGTAACAGTTAGCACCTGCCTTGGAACTCGTTTTAATTGAAAAGAACAAAACACAAATCTTAAATTGTTTGATTTAAGCGAACCAACAGGGAGGGGGGCAAAAGGGCCATTGTCCCCTGGAATTTGTATATAATATTTGTAGCGAACTAATAAAAACTGTGTTACATTTTATGTAGTTGTAAAAAAAAAAAAATGTAAGTATATATATTTTTTTTTAAAAAACGTGTATAATTGTTCTGCAAAACAACTAATGATAAATTGTCGAATATATAATAAATATATCTGTTCTTTAAATAATTACCATCTTGACCCGGGTGGGATTTTATCAGGGCCAGATTGGGTAAATTTCACCCACCAAAATATCAATATTTTACCGGCCCATCTCTTATAATTTTATGTTTCAAACGTATTATACCTAAATTGTTAATCATTTTTCTAGCAAATTTTATTTTGAAATACAATACATCTGGGATATAACATTTAAATCTTTTTTTTTTTCGATTATTTTCAACCCTTTTCCAATGCAATTTTTCAACCAGCCCACCGAGATTTTCTCGGTAACTCGCCAGGCCAATCCGGGCCTGTATTTTATCCTTAGTTTTATTGCGAAAAATATTATGCCCTTTTGAATTCTGATATAATATTATTATAATAATAATCATTAATTTCTCGAGCGATGATGAAAACAATTGGCGGCCCTGTCGTGGGGATCAAGTTGGAGTTGGAAATGTTATATTCACGATTCAATGATGAAAACTGATTGGTTTTTTTTTGGTTATTTTTCGGTTATAATATTATAACATATTACATAATGTGTATAATTATATAATATGATATTATGATAATGTAATATGGTGGACTTTTCGGCGGGGTTTTATTTTTCATGGATAATATTATCATAAATAAATCAAATGGATTATTCCATAGATGGATAATGTGTGAAATTGTGTGAAACATATTTGTGCGTTTTTATTTTTTGATGCAAACGGACTCGGGAGAACGTAAGATTTCGACGATCGGTTTGTCAGAGAGCAGAAAATAATAATAAAATAATCATCGTTCCTCCGTTGTAGTTTACATTCCGTGTACTATTCAAGTTTCTCCAACATTGCGATGACCGTGTTGTACAATAATATATAAATAGAGCCGATAGAGGTATGGTATACCCTTCGTCCCGTAGACTACCGACGATGCATACGGATAAGATCCGCGATTAAATATAGTCTGGACAGTCTGTTAGGTTAATAATAATAATAATAATAATAATATAGGATTCCTTTTTAAAATTCCAATGAAAATCATTTCATTCGTTCCAACGAATTTTTTACGTTTTTTTTTTTCTAGTGCTTTGTATTTTAATATTTTACCAAATAAATTTATTATGAAATCTTCAAAATCTAAAATTGTGTAGTAATAACGAGTGGTTAAAAAGTCCCTGATAGCACCTTCCCCCTCCCCCCCGCCGTTGAACCAATTAGGCGTATTGAACTCGATATAAAAATAGTGTTTTGACTCGAAATCGGATTACTGAGTATTTCATATTTTCGTTCGGGTTTCACGAACGTTATTATTCCAACCGTTTTTTATCGGCGAACGAAATAATAATAATATGAAATTATAAGATATTTTTATCACAAACAGTAACACGAGATTTCGTCAAACGACGCAGTCGTTCTTCTCGCGGGTACGAATTTTTAAATTTTATTGTTTACTATTTATAAATACATTATATTTCACAGATAACACGTGTGTTGTCCGCAGAGCCGCGCGTACAGCGTACGTAACGTGCTATATAGTTACGTACGACAGCGACGGGACGCGGGTGCTCACTTTTAGAGAAACGTGTTGCTTTTAAAAACACATTCATGTTCGACGATAGTTTATGAAAACACGCATCAATTGTACGTTTAAAAATAGAAAAACCGCCGTCGCGCCGCGTTTCGCCGATAATGTCCGTCGGTTTTACAATGATAGGTAATAATAATTATTATAATAATATAATATCACGCGCATTTTACAGTGTTGTAATGATCTCCGATACGATATGATATTATGTTATTAATGTTTCAATAACAAGTACATAGTTGTCGTGTTGTGAAATCGTTTCGGCCCCGTTGGTAGATTTCGGTATCCGATCATCGTGTTTCGGGTAGATTTTTTTTTTTTTCGGTCACAGTTATTAATCTCTTAATTGGATGGAAACAATGATCGCGTCTTCGCCCGTTTACGATTATCGTTCTGTCGATTGTGCTTTGCGCGATTACGTAAAAATCGTATTTTAATCATTTCCAAAACCTATTTCTCGTCCGCAGAGAAACATGCCACATTCGAAAGAACACATTGGCGCGCAGCGGTCGTTGGTCGGAGACGAGCTTTACAACCTAACGCAATTGGCCGAAGTCAGCATCGTCTATTTCAAATATCACTCGACCGCCTCCGACGCTGTAACCGACCAGAAAACGCTCGAAAAGGTAAGTTATCTGCCAAGTCATCATCTGTTACCGCGAAAGTGTGTGCCCCTAACGATGCGACTTTGGTGACACCTGTGGATTTTCTACCGCCGTTTTATATTGTGACAGACCATTAGTAGAGTTTGGATGTTTATGACCTAAAAGTGCACGCAAACGTGCTTACACAATGGCATTTAAACATCAATTTGTTGTGATATCATAAATATAATAAGCATTGAAATATAAATTGAAAACAAATTAGTTTTATTTTGGTTTCACACAATAAAAGAAAATAAATTTAATTAAAAACATAAAATTGAACTTTGAACCTTGAATTCTGAAAAAAAATATCTATTAAAACAATTTGAATATTGTTTTTAGATCATTTTTTACATAATCTAAAGAAAATTGAACGATATTATATTCATTGTATTAGAGCAACATTGGTTTAAATAATTTTTGCGTTACTTATAGATTTATTGGCCATAATGTCGTGTTTAATACATTTTTCCGAAAAACTTCGAAATTTTTATAAGTTGTTTAACTGCAGTCAGTAGGGTTAGGTATTTACTTCAACTTCCTTTGCTTTCCTTATCGTTATCCTTCATCCTATCAACCTCAAGACCATTATAATATATTTTACACTACCTTAATCAAATTTAAATACCAAATAAATCTAGTTGAAATTTTCATTAGGTATATATTTTTATTACACTCGCACCACATATATTTTATGTATATAAAGTTTAGTTTAAAAATAAAAACTACAAAATAACTATTAAAGTATAGAGAAAACTAATGTCAATTAATATTATATTATAATGAAAACATTATCGTTTTTTGGTTGCTTTTCAACTGGTTTTTTTTATTGGCTTTTTCAAATGTACTTAGTGCCTTCAAAACCAAACCCGTCGAAAACCGATGAGAAAGTTTTGAGAAATTCCAAATTTCAACATCAATGATAATAATTTTATTTTCATTTATTATTAATAATTTGTGTTTAGTTACTTATTCTTAATAATATAATATTACAAACAATATTATATTTGTAACAGAATTTAATAACATTTTTTCAACAGACCAAAATGTTTTTTAACTTCGCAAACGAAGCTCAACGGTGCCTTAGATTATAGGTACACTGTTTATATTTGACGATAAAAGTATTTGATAAAGTTCTTTATTAAATAATGACGATTTTGTGTTGTTTGTTTATCTTGAAAATCTTTTCGTCGCAATGCAATAGAATGTTTTGCGTTTGTATAATATACTCATATGTTGTTGTAAAGTAATTTTTTTTCCGATTCAATTTTTACACCACATAATTTAGTGAATTTACACAAAAGCACAAAACTATCTGTTTAAGACACGTGTTTCATGAACTAATTTTTTTTCACAATTTGTTTTCACTTGAACAAATTTATGTATGCAAGCAGCATCGGAACTTTTAATTTTGGTATTTTAAACTTTAAGCGTGGATAAAATAAGTGTTTATACCTACATGGTCGTAAACTAAATGGCAACTATAAACGATTTAAACATTTTAATATTATCAGAGATAATGCAGACGAATTTCAGTTATCACCTGTATGAAAGTTTTAATGATTTATAGTTTTAAGATATAAATATGATTGTTGGGTATACAACCTATGTAATGAAACCTATCAAATATTATAATATTTGAGTTAAATACTTTGCGACTAGTAATATCGAATATCGACAATAAATAACTGATTGTTTTTATAATATTCAAATATCCAGATTCAGATTTCGTATAAATTAGAACATTTAATTTATGTTTTCTGTAGGTGCCAAAAATCATAAAAAAGTGCTTGAAGACAGAAAAAACTAAACCGTACACTTTACCATAGAGTAATTGACATATACACAAAATTTTGAAAACCATGCAAGTATTTGAAAAATAAAATAAAATGTAATTGCTTCTATATATCAATGAACTATTATTATTATGAAATATTATTTGGTCTGCAATGGTGCACGGCCAAAACAAATTTATATAATATATGAAAAAGTCATAAACATCCAAACCCTAATCATTAGACATTAGGTTTTAGGTATCGACTATGGCGCTCGTAGGGTAGGGGCCAAGGAGGGGCATTTCCTCGCCTCTGGAATTTTTTTTTTTCCATATTGATATGAAAAAATTAATAGTTTCTAACATAATTTTTATTATTTATATTTAATTGTATAATATAAGAAATGCCGCTACAACATGATTTTGTGAAAATAAAATAAAATAAATTATATGCGAAGTCGCTAGTAAAAACCAAATAATCTTTAAAAAATGTCATTGCCCCCTCAGAAAAAATGTATATGGGCGCACATGATATCGACGTATCGATTTTGTAATTAATATTTTTTAAGGCAGTATGTGATCGTCTTCGTTATCTTCTTCGTCTACCAGATCTTTACACTTCAAACTAGATGTAGTCGCTAACCTTAGCCCTATACCTTCATAGATTTCAATATCCTACCTCTCATTCATTGACACCAGTCATCTTCATATGTCATTTTATTATTATTATTATTATATATCATCTATTTTTCGAAATTTTCATCTCTTTTTCAATCTTTCTTCTCCCCTCTTAACTTCTTCATTAATTTCCATAACAACTCTCACTGCCTCTGAATTATCTCTTCTCATAACATGTACCAACCATCTACGACAATCCTATCTCCTCATTTTACCAACAATTGATGCAACTCATACACCACTTCCCTTATATATTCATTTCTTATATCATCTTCCCGATCTTACTTACTACGTCTCCGGGCTCTTCAATTCTTTTTGAACACGATTCATTATGTGCCTGATTATTAATTACAATAATCGTTTTTGTCATTCGTTTGTAAGCAACTTGTTCTGATCGAATCGAATTTTGTTGTTGTCGACACAGAACGACGACGACGACGACGACCATCTCCGCCACGACCACACGTTACCGCAGACCGCGAAAACGTCGAAAAAAACTATCCTCAACTGCATCACAAAGGAACGTCAGTGTCCGGATTGCGGGAAATGTTACAGCACGTCCAGCAACTTGGCCAGACATCGACAGACGCACAGGTCGTTGGCCGACACCAAAGCCAGACACTGTCCGCACTGCGACAAGGTATGGTGTCCGATTTTTTGTCCCCTCGAACCACGGGATTAGGTTTTTTTTTTTTTAAATGTTAAGCAAACTATTTTTGTGCAATCGAGATCGATTTGTTTTATTAAATTTTGTTAGTGTGTCAGTAAAAAAAATAATTATAAAAAACACGTATCTGTTATTTTATTTATGTTCATTTTACTCAATCTTTATACAAATGCATGAGAGGAAGTCTAGGAGTTGCATCAATTGTCGGAAAAATGGGAGAGTATTAATGAGATTTGGGCATGATCAGAGATGATTCAGAGGCAGTGAGAGCTGTTTCGGAAAGATAAGACGTAATATTAATAATCATGGTAAGAGGGGGTGAGGAAGACCAAAGAAGAGGTGGATAGATGCAGTCGATAGTGTTATGATTGTATGAAAATAATTGGTGTGAATTGTCGAGAAGTAGGAGGTAGAGATCTATGAAGGTATAGGATTAGGTGTTTCTGACCCCATCAAGCTGGGGTGTAAGGCGAAGAAGAAAACTCAATTTTGTACAATGTAACCAATGGTTCCCAAACTTTATTTCTCTTACCGCCCACTTGTAAGAAAAATTCCCCCCAACAAGTAACAATATTTTTATTTATGTCTCATCAATAGACAATTTTTATTTTTTTCATATATATATATATTTTATTAGATTTTACAATGGTTATTACAATTTTTCCATACCAGGACAATTTCCCCTATGCGGCTCTGGATATCCAATATTATCAATTTACTCTTTACTTTATTAATCATTGATTCACAATGACATGATTTAATACCCATATTTTATAGAACTTAATCATCTTGTATTATTATTTCGACATAACATTTTCGTGCATAATTTATAAAACAACATTAAACAAATAAAAAAGCTCAAAGTCCTATTAAATCAAAAAATTTAACCCTTTGACGAATATTGACGTATATATATGTATATCATATATGTTTTACGCAAGTATTTCTAAAAATGTATCGACATGTATACGTTATTTCAAATAAATTACTTAATTTAAACATTTGTAATGAACTAATAACTAATAAATGTATAGTTTAATAATAATATTCAAAAAACTATACCTGCGTTATTACTCAATCATAATATAAAAATATTGTAAAAAAACGTCATTCCTCTAACTTTGTAAACATCAAAAAACGTAAAATAATACGTCATTATTTTTAAATCTTAATGTCAATATATTTAAATTATTGAAAACAATTCACTCCCCGAGTGTAATCTTCGTAAAAACAATTCGTTTGTCAAAGGATTAAATAAAAGCATATTGTGAAGGAAATGCCATATCTGTTTTGTAAAAAATATCATTTTGCAAAGAAGTTATGGTGTATTGAATTTTATATATAAACTAATCTAACTCCACTACTCCTGTAGTATATAATATTTTATTACACCTTCTAACTTTTAAGTAGTAATAAAAATTGTATTTAAAATAAACCAGTTCCTAAAACATGCCAACATGTTCCTAAATGGAGGAACATAAATGTCCGTACACATGGTCAGGACATTAGGTATAGTACTTGCTCTCTTTCACAGAACGGATTCTCCTTATTTTAGTCATTTTCATAAAAAACCAGGGCTGCTGAAATAGTGGGTTATTATAGATTTTAATATTTTACATGATGAGTCATCATTTTTTAAAAATTTTATAACAGATTTTATGTTGAAATTGATACAATTGTTGGTGTAGGTGTTTATTATTACACTAATATTTTAATTTTTAATACTTGTTCCTATGAACTTTTTACACAGACACATCGAAATTTTCTCAGTAACTTGCCAGGCCTGATGAAATGTTTTAAAAAGATTTTGCTAATACTCGTAATAAAGTTTACATTTTATTTGCAGGCAGGTTTTTGTTTACATTTCTAAATTTCTAATCCATGAGACATTGTAATATTGACAAAAAAAACGTACAACACTGCGTGGTGAATTATTTAATATCTGATGTTTACACTAATAATCAGTTATTATTGTTAACAATATACATATTATTAACTTTTTTTTAAAAATCTTATTATTTTATAAATGCTTATTTTACCAGTCACAGTCCAATTGGTCATAGGAAGTTTTAAACTTGTTGTTTTCTTTAATTATAGTATAATATATTTTATTAGAGTAAAATTTTCAAATTTGTATATTTCCTAAAAGATATGTAATAAAAGCTAACTTGGATTTATCTAAATTCTAGTATTTTTTGGAATTTTAGCACTTCTAATCACTGTAGACTTTGAATCTTTTTTGTTCTAGGTATACGTATCAATACCGGCTTTTTCGATGCATATGCGAACACACAGTCAATCGTGTAAGTGTCATCAATGTGGTAAATGTTTTTCAAGGCCATGGCTATTACAAGGGCACATTCGCACACATACGGGTGAGTACACAATAGTATATTATAAATTCATAATAAATTATTATGAACTTTACATCGATTGACATACATTTTATTTAGGTGAAAAACCATACAAATGTGAAAAATGTCATAAAGCATTTGCGGACAAATCTAATTTGCGAGCACATATGCAAACCCATTCTACAGAGAAACCACACGTCTGTCAGAAATGCAACAAGGCATTTGCACTCAAATCGTATTTGTACAAACACGAAGAATCTGCTTGCGGTAAAATAGTATCGCCCAACAACAATAACAACAATGATTAGGAACTTTTTTATTTATTAGATTTTTACATTTCTAAACAGTTATTTATTATTATTTTATTTCTTATGTAAAAATTTATTTTTTTTAAATTCTTTTTTTTTTGTTCTGCCTAATTATGTACAAAATTATTATGCGACAGATAACTTTTAGATATTATACTACTGGTGTATACTTAAAATGTATGATAAAAACATACCTTTAACATTATATTCAAATACAATTTTAAAATATTTTAAGCAGATGATGAAACATTAAAATAGTAATGCAAGTTTTCTTATTGTTAAATATACAAAATAATAATAATAATAATAATAATAATAATAATAATAATAATAATAATAATAATAGTATAATAAACAAATACAAAAAAGTTACTAGTAAGGATAATCAAATAAAACAGAATAATCTATTTTCATAAAATAGATATAAAACATTGTTTTTCGTGATTATTACAATAACTAAACGATCTGAGCAATTAATATTATAATTTTTTTTTTAAGGCTTTTAAGCAAATTTGCCATGAATTTTACAAATTCAAACTAGTTCAAAATGGTGGATATTTGGAAAGTATATTTTTGTTAATATTCAAATGGTATAATATAATCTTAATGTTAAAGATACAAAATAGAATTTAAAAAGCTCAATATTTTTTTTACATGTTTGTTGTATTATGTGTTAATTGTTTAACAATAAAATTAAATATAGTAACTAGTTTATTTTAAGTAAAATATTATAATACAATATGAAGGGACGAGTGCTACTAGTCACATTTATTTATTATTTTTGTACACAACAGCGAGTTGGTTTAAAAAATATTTAGTTTTGTAAATACATATGATTTTTTTTTTTTTTATATTGTAGAAAATATATTTTTTATGCTAAGACTTGAATATTATTATTATTTTAAACATTTTATAAACTTTATACTAATTTATTTACCAATCAATTTTACATGTATCACAGATAGAACATTTTTAACCAGGAAACAAAATATAAAACAAATGTTTTTAATGTTAACAAATTTAAACAAATACCAAAAATGAGTATAGAACTTTTAAAATTAATTGTGAATCAACATTGTTTGATGGACTTTTGAAGTCACATAAAAATTTTTTAATTAAAGGATTTCAAGATAATATATTTAAAAGTAATTTTTACCTCTTTCAGTATAAATATAATAAATAAATAATTTATAATTTACCTAACATTACATTACATGACATAAGTACATAATTACAATACATAGTTACTATCATTATTGACAGTTTGTATTCTTAATGAGCGTTCTTTACGTTGTTTGCGCCACTTGCTCGATGTATTATTGGTTGTCGTCAAATCAATAAAACTATTTCTGAAAATTAATTTTAATTAATACCAAAAAATAGGCAAATAGAAAAAAATAATTTTTAGATTAAATATATTTACCGACAAAATAGAATGGTATTGTCATCAAACAAACTAAATGACCAATTGGATATTCTTGATTTCCAAGAAATATCTGTTGAATTGCCATGCATAAAACCTAATTCTAACTGATCCTCAGGAATATTAAGTTTTTTAGATATCTTAACAATGAAAATTTGTTTTATGTAAATTAACATTTATAAGTTTAATAAAGTTGATTAAAATACTTACTTCTGTAGCAAGTTGTGTGTTTGCAGATGTTGTATATGCAATGTCAACGACAAACTCCATTTCAGAAATCAGACGCTGTTGTGAACCATTTTCTTCTACATGATTGACAAACATAAGTCTTTTTGTTTTACTCAATTCAAGTTCAGAACGATCATTTAAATCCAATATCACCATTTCCCACCCCTGGCCAATATCTTCATTCCAGATTTCTTCATTAAAATAACATCGCATTAAAACGTCACCTTTTTTCTTCCGCAAACGACATCTATCAATACGACATGCTACAATAAGTAACAATTTTTATATAAAAAACAAAAAAATACACACCTTTCTAAAGGTATGTTAATATTTTCTAGTATATTCAATTTAGTCAATAGTTCTTTTTTGGTATCTAAGACCGAAGTTCCCACCTTAATGATCCAATCACATATTTTCTTCATAACAATCTGTAGGTAACATAAAAAATATAATTTTATTTGTTTTTGTGTTTTAATAATTAATTATTTACTCGAGTCTCGTCTTGAGGTTCTGGCCAAAATATGACACCTCGGTATTCGCCATCGTTTAATGCCTGGCCCATTGTGATTTGAATTGTGTCTGAACAATTTAAATCTTCTAAAGAACTACTTGGTAAAGCTAATTCTTCCAATTTAGCATCTGAATTGTGGCGATATAGAATTATGAAATCTAATGGTATGTTGATGTATGGCACTAAATGAGTTTTGAGTTCTTTGACAGTCATGCGTTTGTCAACAAAAGCACACAGTTTTTCTAAAGTTTGTATAGGGAAAATAATATATTTAATTTTCTTTTAAGTATATATTAAAAATAATAAATATATTATATTTATATGAACACATGATATGCACAAGTTAAAAAAATATACATTATTTAAATATTTAGTATTAATAATTTTGAAAAATATCTATTTGTGTTTAATTTTTAGTATTTACCATCATTCTTTTCAGATGTCTTACTGTCTGATAATATTGTTTTTTTGAAGAAATATTTTTCATTTAATTCATTATCTTCATCATCGTCATCTTCAGTTCCATCCCAATTCTCATCTAAACGGCTGTTATCGTAAACCTAAAAATGTTTAATGTTAATAGTGTCAACCATTTTGATTATTTAATAAAAAAAAAAATGTATTATACTTTTATTGGATCATGTTCAAAAGCAGAACCCATTTGATAATCTTCAATAACATCTCCTTTAATTGTTCTAAGAAAAAAACAATAAATAATCATTTTAATATAAATTTTAAAAAAAATATTGCTACCTTTCACTATCTGTTATGCTACTGTCCTCGCTTTGGTCACCACTTCCACTGCTATTAGTTACAACACACATATCTTCAGAATTTGTTAAATGATTGTCTTCAGATGACAAATCACAATCCACTAAAAACACAAAACTTTTAATATCTAACTTGATCGTACAAAGTTATAATATGTACCTTCAAATGGTTCTGTGTTTTGTTTTTCTAATGAAAGCATAGACACATCATCACTATTACCATTCACTGAATTTGTATTGCGTAACAAGATTAGTTTTCGTAACATTACTGAAATTTTTAAAAATATTTTGTTTTTTCTTTACAATATAAAATAAATAAACATTACTTTACATTCTAGATTTCTATTTTTAGTATTACCTACAATAAATAAATATTCAAATGAAAATTTTTATTAGCAAAGTAGTTAAACTTTAATTTATAGGGAAACAAATACATTTATTTGTACATAATGTTCTTTGAATAGAGGAACAATCTATAATCAAACTAAACTTTTTTTTCTAACTTAATTTTTTATTAGGCAATCTGTTACAAATAAGAACAATAAGCTTAATTGATAAAATAGGACAAAAATATCACAGGAATGACGGAGTGAAGAGACCTCCCAGTGGAGGTACTTCGTCAGGATAGTAGTCAGACTAAATTACACACGTTTATATATTTTTTTTTTTTCAGTTTATTTTAGCAGGTCACGACACCACTGTCTTTTTAATCTTTTTTGAGGGATACCTGGAATAGTTGCGGATGAGAGTTGTGTAATAAGAGGATTTGGATGTTGGGTTAGTTGGCTATTGAAATGCTTGTAGTGAAGTTTGGCTAATTCGGTGACAGTTTGTATTTTTAGATCAGAGTGGAAGGATTTATTGGAGATGTAGTATGGAACTTTTGAAATTGTTCGAAGAATTTTGGATTGGAACCTTTGGATACGATTAGTATTAGATATTTTAGCTGCACCCCAGAGCTGAATGCCATATGTCCAGATGGGTCTAAGGAGTAATTTATAGATTAATAGTTTGTTAGTTAATTTAATTTTTTTGGCAGTCAATAAAGGTCGTAGAAGATGAAAGCGGTTATTTAGAGCGACAGTTTTGTTTTTGATGTGAGGCGCCCAAGTAAGACGACGGTCGATGTAAATTCCAAGGTATCGTACACATTGGGCATTAGGTAAAGTTTGGTTATTGAAAAATAGTGTCGGGCATGTGCCGCGTCGAAGAGTGAAAGTACAGTGGGTGGATTTGGTTTCATTCATTTTACTCCCCATTCTCTATACCATGTTTCGAGAAGGTGGAGATGATTTTGAACATGGAGAGAAGCTAAGTTAGGGTCTGCACTGCTAGCTATTAAGGCTTTGTCATCTGCAAAGTCACTGACTAGGGTTTGGTTTGAGGTAGGTTGGTCAGAGATGAATAAATTAAAAAGTAGTGGGGCAGTAACTGCGCCTTGTGGTACACCAGCATTAATTCCTGTTGCAGGGGAGATAGTAGAGCCTATACGCACTGAGAAAATACGGTCTTCTAAGTAAGATTTTAAGATTAAGTAGTAGTGACTAGGAAATAAATGTTTTAAACTAAACTTAATAAAAGTTTTATGCATGGACACTATTAAAGGGAACTTGGAATGTTAGGCACCACCCAAAATTTTACTTATATATTTTGAAAAAACTGAATAATTTTCAATAATGGATATGCTTATTACTTTGTTGGGGATTTAGCACCCACAGTATTTTTACTGAAACTATATCCCTGATTTTATAGTTAAGTATTTGCTGAAATGTAATTATTAATGCGATACTTAAGATTTTATTGCTTATTTCATTAAGGAGTATATCTCTTTTGATTTAATAGTTTAAAAGTTTTAATGAACGTATACCTGGATCCTTGATTGGCATGATAAATTGTAATAGAATTGTATTATCATATCGTGTGATTATATTCTTCATTTTGTGCATAATAGTTGATCGTTCCATAAAACGGCGTTGGATAAATACAAACACCTATTAAATAAACATTCAATAAGTTATTATTTAATTATAAATTACATTATATATTCAGACAACACATACATAATTGGTGTAAATTGATGAACATTGTGCATTTTTCTCTAATATTATAGGTTTTGAATTATTTTGCACAGCAAAATGCAGATCTGATTCTTGAGATATATCATATTTTGTATAGAGTAAATCACTAAGATCACATATGTGCTTGTTTTGTTCAATTTCAATTTCTACTGGTTGACTTACATCTATATCTTCTATGTTGTCGTCCAGGTTTATCATGAACAATTTCATCAAAACACCTGTTTACAAATTAATAAAATAGTTAATTTAACAATATTGTTCTAAAGTCATATTATTCTTACACCCCGGAGTAGCCTGTAGACTTCCATTATCATCTGCATCTACTATTTGAAGTGACAATACACATGGCGAAGTATATTTCAATTGGCATACCAGACAACTACCCCTGTCTTCCAAATTATCAACAACTTTTTGTTCTATTTTATTGAAAATGACTAACTGACACGGCTTTATGACTTTAAAATGCTAAAATTAAAAAAGTTGTATATGTAAAAAATGTTCATTATTCAACATAAGTATAAAATAACTACCTCCATGGCCATTTCTTTTAATTGATCAACAGTAGTACTGCCACTACAATCAAATTGAGAGGTTTTAATACCACTTTCCAGGTAATTTGCTAAATGAACAGGCACCTTGTACATATCACGTTCTCTTTCTCTTTGTTGTCTGTCTTCCTCAGCTTTTCTCTCTAGTAAATTATGAAGTTCCTTTAAATGTGGTGGAAATTCTTCATGGCTCATTGCATTTTTGTTTCTTCTATGATCAATTTGTCTGTACATAAGCATATAAGCATTAGTACTAGATGTGTATTGGCCAGAATAATATCCTCTTAAAGGACCACCACCATAACTTCTTTCAATATCATCCATTGTGATCTAATATAAAAAAATAAAATAGAAAAGTGATAATGATAGACTATTGAAATAAACAATATAAGCAATCACGTACCACAGATACAGATTGATCATTAAAACACAACCACTGATCTGTTTTAAAGTCTTTAATATATGCATAATAATGTCCTCCAGATGCGCTTCCAGAATGTATCATTATAGCATAAAGTTCATACATATATGGTCCAATTGGTTCAATTTCAGAATTTAGATCTCCACGTATAATAAGTTCCAAGATCTTATCGTCATGCCTACGTTGACTAAGATCAATACCTTCGTCTTCATCCTGAAAGAAATAATATTACATTTATCAGTTATACATATTAAGTTTATAAATAATAATATCAAAGGGATTAACTTTATTTCACTTACCTGATCAATTTCATCTAATGCTGATGAACTATCAGTACCAGTGTAACTACTGTCATCACACTTACTACCAGACCCAAACAACTCTTCAGGAAATCCTTCGGATAATGCCTCATCTTTATCTATACTATTTTTATTATTTGATATAAAACTGTTTAAATTTAATTTTAGAGGAAACGCGACCCTTAAAAGTTATTATAATAAAACATTTAATACATTATGTTTAAAATAATTATTAAAATTAATGTTATTACTTGTCATTTAATTTAATGCGATACATTGTGTTATAATCAAAATCAAAACGCATTAAATGTAATGTCATTATATAAGGAAACTTGCTGAATTTTAGACCTTTGTGAGCATTACATTTTTTATTACAGCGTTCACAAAAATACTGGTTATTACCATCTAAAGTTTCTGGTTGTGTGAATCCTTGTAAAGCTTCCATCTAAAAATTAATAAAATATTGTTTTATTTTATTTCAATAAAATAATAATAATTGAAAGTTAGTATTAATCTTACTATACACCCATAGGCATTGGTACTTCCAAATTGACGTATAGGTAAAGGTATGTCCAAGAATGTATCTTCTCTAGATTTTTCAATTCCACATTCTTGACATTTCACATAATCAATCATTTTTCCTAAAACGAACAGTGTTTAAAAACATATCCTAATTTTATTCATTATTTTTTATATATATTCTGTTTACTACAAAATATTTACCTTGATAAAGCTGGTTTATGAGATCAACGTGTGTGGTATTTTTAAACTCTTGTTCGAGAGCATCAAACATTACCCTACAAAGTTCTTGAACATCATGTTGTTGCCAAGCTTCACTAGAATCCCAACCAAAACTACGTGTGAGTTCTGTTGTTTCAACACTGTGTCGTGGTGAAGTCTATTATTAAATATATTTACATTTTAAAATATTATTTAATAACATAATTTTCTTAATTACAAACTTGTAGGTTTAAAAATAATTTCTGAAGTTGAAATGGAATCGACTTTGACTCATCAATGTTTGCATTAAAATCAAATTTCCATTTGTACAAAGCATTTCTAAATTCCGGTGTCATATACAAGGCTTGCAATAGACTATTCAGGTAACATGTCATTGCTTGATTTACTAAACCTCTATATCCTATACAAAATATATTTTAATGCATGATAAATTGATCTTATTTATTTCGTTCTCCCATGATCACAATCAATACTTTTAGTAATTTCTATCCATACCATATATTACAATTTTAATTATTAAAATTCTTAATTTTTACTGATAATTTTTCAATATGTGTCAAAACTCTTTCAACCTACTTATTTTGAGATTCTATTATTCTTTAGTTTTATTAAATTTAATTCCTGTGAATATTTCATAATATTGAAAAATTGATTTTATATTATACGAACCAGTATATGTCTTTTCAGTTGAACGATTATACAGCATACAACTTGAAGGTAAAGCTAACATTGGCATTGGTGTAGTTGGTTCTAGTGAGTTATTATCTATAACTGAAGATGAATCTACGCCATTTCGACGAGTCGAATTTATCATCTTTGAGTATTGACTTTCAATTTTCTGATCTTGTATTGGTGAATATGATTTTGTTGAATTATCATTATCTATACTGTCTGTTCTATCTGATAAATCGTCCAATGACACTTCAAAACGATTTTTAACCTTTTCACGATATACAACACCAATATCACTAAGCAACCTTACATCATCTTCTATTATTTTTAACTAAATAATATGAAAAAAACATAAGTAAAGTGTATTTAATTTTTAAAATTGTATGTTAATAACTATAATTAAGAGGACATCACACCCATATATTTTTCTATTGCTAACTTAGTCTATTCAATGGATAATATAGCAAAATAACATTAAATTGTTGCAATTAAATTGAACTCAAGATTTTAACCCGTCATTGGTACACTGGTAAATGAGCACTATTCACACAGATAACATTTATAGCGTCAGTCGTATAAGTATAATCAAATTAATATGATACTATTAATGCCTTCAAATGATATGTTAACAAAAATATATGATGGCGCTATTTGCTGTTGATCCAAAATAATTATTGTTTGTTAAAGTCAAGAATACTGATAAAGTGAGAACAGTGGTACTATAACCAAAATTGTACTAATCACGCAATATTATTATCACCACCACTGTAGTCGATTACGTTTTTGTTAGTTTTCTTAATATTTATTTGAGAAATTATTAATAGTACATAATGTATACTTATTTAACTTTTTAGTAAAAAGTAAAAATATATATATATTTTTAAGTATGATTTAATATTCTATGTTCATAGATCAATTAATAAAAATAATGTGTGAGTAGTATAGCAAGGAATATTTCTGATATTTTCTTGTTAATCTTTTGTAAAATGTTATCTGATAAGTTATATGTTTCACATTTTTAATTTGTGACATAGTTATAATTTCTTCGTTCTAGGGATAAAATGTTACTATATTTCCAATTGTATAAAATAGATCATATACAGATGTGGGGAGTCCTTTAAATACAATTTTGACATACTTTGACCACATCAGTGGTGTCAATTTTATATGAATTAAATGTTAAGACAAAATAATCTGTATTCATTTCATTTGCTTGACATAATTGTAATACTCGTTTGTACAGTTTTCCTGCAGTATCATTCTTATCAACTATCAACGGAAATATTTTCTGTTCTTTAGGTATGCGTATAATACATTCAACCTGATCGCTTTCTTCAAGTTGATCATTTTCTGACAGTACAAAACGATTGTGAGCACCTTCACCAAATACTAAACCAATATCAGACAACAAACGATCATCATCCTCTTTTAATTTTGGCTAAAATATTAATAATAAATTAACATATTTGAAGAAAAATAGAATTTACATTATTTAACGAAAAATACCTTATCTTCTGTTCTAGTCTCTGATGATGAATCCGATTTATATGAACTAAACGTAAGATAAAAAGAATCGACATCCAAATCATAATACTGTGCAACAGTATGGACAAACTGACGAATGGATTTCTTTTTATCAACATAACATTCAAATTTATCATTAGATTTGTCTTGAAGATTATTGAACTTGCGCACCAGGCATTTTGCCTGATCATCACCTTCTGAATAACACTCAATAACACTAACCATTTTCTAAATCCAAATTTTTTACAGTTAGTAAAATGTATGGATCTCAAAATAAACCATAATAATGAAAGATGCATTTAATTTTTGTAATATCTACTTGTTTTATTATTAATAAAAATGGAATACTTACATTAAAACATGCGTGAAATGTTCAACAAATGAATAATGATGAAAATCTTTATGCTGAGCCAAGTTATATTTTCTTACATGTTTCTATAAAAGATCAAAAATATAAAATTGGTATCAAATTACATAGTGTTTTGAAATATATAAACTACACTCGGTGTATCAACATGGTGCTTCAATTATCATAGCCAACTATTAATGTTTAACTAAAATGCTTCCTACTAGTCACTAATACTACTATTTTTATCTCATTTCTGATTTGTGAAACTGCTTAGCATCAAGTTATAATGACTCACTAGTAGGTTTATTTGTAACTGAAAATGTACTAATATATATATTACTTTTATGGTGAAAAATTGTTTTGTCAATAATATAAACAAAAATTGTAATACTAAATAATTTTAATTTAAAAAAATGTAAGAATGTTAAAAGAAAATTAGTAATTATTTTTGTACTTTATTTTTTAATATATTAAATTTAATGTTTTTTTTTACATTATTTAGGTTTTTATGCAAATTTATTACGGTAGACATGTATAAAAAAATTGTAGGGAAAACAGCCTGATTTATTTCGAGGTGTTTGTCACAGTGCCAAGTCCCAAAAGCAGCCAGTGACGTATTATAGGGTCAGAAGCAGTGTCAAAATTAGACTGATCTTACTTCCACTCTTGCAAACCATATATCTGACTCTCTTTTCCTATAACATACTTATGGTGAGTTGCACTCTACTGTGACTTTTTATTTATAGATTTGAAATTTTGTTTGCAAGAAAGAAATGGGGAAAAATTATGAAAATTCTATAAAATATATTTATGATATTACTATACATGGATATCAGTATGGAATTCAAGGGCAAATATAAACATGGCTAAACATATTACTGTTCTTTTAATATTTAATTAACATTTTTTATATGAATAACGATTTATAATTAAAATTAAGATACATAATACATTTTTATATTGATAACAAGTGTATAATTGTAATGACATTTTCATTAGCATAATATGTAATTAACATTTGATAAGTTATTTTGAAAAAATTAGGTATACTTAAAGATACTATCACTTTTGACAGTAAATATCTGAATAGTGTACATAAATGTTATATACCTAAGTAAAACTTATAATCTATAAACAAAGTTATAATAAGGTGTTATTTTATTAAATACATACTCCATAGTGTCTGTAAAATGCATATATTTTAGTCATTATAGAACACTTAACATTTTAGATTCAAATACCTATTAGGCATTTGTTTTAAACAAAATTAATTACTACTCATAGCTTTATACTGTAAACATTAATTGAATTAATTTAAACATATATTTATTTACTTCTATATAAAAGTAAAAATTTGTTTACAATATTGATTGATCAAGTTACAAATGAAAAACTTACAAATTTTATATGTAATAAATAATTCTCTGTGAAGGAAACAACTTTTCTAGGTAGGTATACCTCATGATGAATTTTTGGTAAAGTTGATTAACATTTTAGAAAAGAAAAAACCTTATTTAGTATTTTCAACAATATATGTATTAATATAATATCTAACATTAAAACGTCTCTAAGATAAACCATTAATAATACAACAATTGTTGTAAGTAAGTAGTATAAATGTATGTTTTTAGCATGATTTACAACTGGATTGTACCACAAAAATGTCCACCGTTTTTGAATCCAGTCGAGAAAATTTTAAGAATTTTATTTTTTAATATTGTTTATTAATACTTACTTATAATTTTACGGATAATTCGGTTTAGACATTAGATAGTACGGAACACTGGAATGGACTAGAATAATTATTTGACTTGTCGAAGTATTTTTCTTTTTACAGATTCACTAGATAACAATGTTAAGCTGTGAACTATTAAACAGTAAACATTATTTTTTACACGATCTGAAAGACGGGGGAAAATTATTATAAAAACGGAACACATTTACATTGGACTTGTGCATATTTACATCTTATCAAAATCGCCAGTGAGTCTATCAAATATATACGATGACCTTCACGCAAAAATGATGGAAGAATGATGACGTTTTCATTGTTCCATGAAATTATTTCAAAAATATTTCTGTCATAGACATGTGATTTCTGTAGTCAATAATTTATAATAACTATTAATTAAAAAATATTAAAATATTAAAATTAATTTGTAAATTTGTGACTTACTGAATTTTAAGCAATTAATATTAATAGTAACAATTATTATTTTATTTATTTCCATTGAAACTTATTTAATACTTTATCTTACCAAATTGATACTCTCGTTAATCTTCATACAACCTACTTTTTTGTAGGTATAAAATTTTCGAAAATTGTATATAAACCTATATTATTTTTATTTATTTAAATCCAGTACTAGACATTTAAATAATTATAACTTTAGTAGGTAATGAATTATAACAAGCACATTTTTCAATATAATACTCTACTTATATTATAATCATGTTCAGTTCTAAAAGTAATTAAGTGTACTATGTCAGCTTTTCCCATAAACAATAATTTATTACTATTTACTTATAAATTATTATGATTCATTTATATCTTATAATTTATTTATTTTCTATAAATTTTTTAATAATTATATATATCATATTAGAGTTCCTTTTCTGTGTCATAATAAGTAAGTTAATCATATTTTATAAATTCTTGACCACATAGCTGTTCTTCAAAAATATAAATGTTCAAGTAAATAAATAATTTATATATTTGTTTTTAAATCACTTTAATATTATACTAAATAGTATATAATTGTTAAATTATTTGTATTCTATTATGCAATTTTTCCCCAATATTCAAGTTGTTAGTTAATTTTATTTATATTTATAAAAAAAAATGTATAACTTGATACATTAAATTTGAAAAAAAAAAACAATATATATTATTTTAATTTATAAAAAATGGGTTTATAATTCAAAAAAAAAAATATTAATTATATTATAGCATCTCAATAAATTATTCAATATAATTAAACAATTTAATGAAAATTTTATAGATTCTAATCATTATTTAATAATTTACAAATTAATAAATTATAAATGCAAAAATAATTATATTAAACTTGTTTGATGGAAGTTTGTTTATAATAAACACTTGCTAATAGAATGCTGGTACTCAAAGAAGTATTTAGGCAAAAATTAGTGAGTAACATTTTGTCAGCTGAATCCATGAATATTGTATATATTCTAGCTGAAAAACATATTAAATTATTAATTTATATTTAGTATGATTTTTTATTTCATTAATAACAAATGTACAAATAATGTTTCATATTTACTGTCACAACTCATAATAAGAGTTATTAGTCTAATACTAATTGGTAATTAGACTAATAAAATAGTGCTAGTATGAAAAATTAACCTATACAATAATATAGGTTTTTGATGGCAATGCTTTAATGCAATAACTTGTCCATTTTTTATATTTTCAGTTTCATAAATAAAATAAATATTAGTACTAATTATTTCCCCCACCTAAGTGACTTAATAACAGATTCTTCATTTTTCAATAACTGTTTTTTTCATTGCTGGATATACTATCAATATGTAAATTTATTATATTAATAAAATATGATTTTTTATATACATTAAAAACAAGTTTATTTATTGGTTTTAAATAAAGATTTTTTTTATGAATTGAGAAATACTTAAAATGTTAAATTTGTGTCTTAAATTGAAAATTAAAATAAAACTTAAAAACTTCATTTTACCTCCATTTGTGTATGCTGAAATGAACCAAGTAGTTAGGCTTATGCTATCAGCGTTTTTAAATTTCATTATAGTGTACAATTGTATGCATTTGCTTGATAATGATATTGGAGTACCAAATGGCTAGAAGAATAAAATTAGTCAATCATTTTTCACTACCAGCATTAGGAAGAAATGAATATAAATTATGAATTATTAGACATACTACTAAGATAGTAAGTATTGCAGAAGGCAAAAATCCCCAAATAAATGAAGTTAAAAGTCCAATATACAATACACATGAAATCAAAACCTTGATATTCAGAATATTATTGTAGAATAGTACAGTGCCAATGAGAATATACTGCTGCAAAAGTATTATTGGATACTCCATATACGACATCAGCGAATAACTGTTTGTATAATTGTAACAAGTTGTTGTACTTAAACTGGAAAATGTGCAACATACATAAAAAAAGCCGATTATTTGTTAATCAAAATATTTGTCATGATTTTCATGATTGCTATTAAAATTTAAATAATATCTGTTTAAGTTGTGAACTATAAAATTACTAATCATATATTAAATTATTTAAATTAATAAATTATCTCCTAGTAAACAGTTTTCAACTTTAATGGAATTTTTTTAAATATAAAGCAATTACTTTAAATGTTATATTGTAAATAAATTTGTATTTTTTATAAATTATGCACCTATATAGATATTTTTAATTATCAGATTTAATGATTTGTTTTACATATTTTTTCATGTATATATGTATACATGTATATCTATTTTAACCAACAGAAATATATATTATAATCATGCTTATATATTTATAAATATTAAATGATAAGTATTTGTATATACGATAGTATAATTTTACTTGATTAAATCCAGAAGTAAAGAAGTTAAACTGATACCAGCTGTTTGTTTTTGATTGTAAATCCGAATAATTTGTGGAGCCTTCATGATTACACTCAAAAGAATTGTGGTAATGCTTAATAAATTAGAAATCATTGTTTATAGATGGTTTACTTTGCACTAATGTATGGATATATTTATATAATGTATTATATGTATATTGGGCTTTGATTCAATCCCTATCTGAAAATAAAATAACTAAAAATGAATAATAATGATAGTATTAATAAATAATTATTATAATTGACTACAAAATATAATCTTGTATAATACACAACTAAATTTCTCATATGAAAATCCAACAGTTGGTAGGTCATTGAGATACATTGAATAATTTTCAACAAATGGCCTAATATAAACTTTTTTTTAAATATTTTATTTTAAGGAATTTTACCCTTGAATGAAAATAATTAAAATTCGTCAAATTACAATAAATGTTAACAGTTTAAGTTCGAGTTTTGTTCTCTGATTGATTATGATCCTTATCCTTCTTCATTGAACGGATAGAAGAGTTACTTCTAGAAGTTGGCCGGATTTTTCGTTTTCTACTCCATAGTTCATGACAGTCTTGCCATGTTGGTAATGAAATACAAGTGTTAGTATCTATGTTAACTAGCCACGAACACTTTAACGCATCCTCTGCAGTTATGCGTTTACTAGGATCTAAAGTTAACATTTTGTCCAAAAGATATAAAGCGTCATTTCCAATAAATTCATATTGTTCAACAAGTTTTCGACAGTACAGTTTTTTTTGACTTATAATTCTCCAGTAGGGTAGCTTGATAACATTTGGCCAGTTTGCTGGACAGGGACTACCACAAAGCTGTGATATTAAATCTAGTTGATCAAATTCATTTTTGCCATAAAACATATTTTTCTTGACAAAAAGTTCCCCTGTAACATTAAATTTAAATATAATTAGTAAAAATGTATAGTATATATATATATGTGTATGAGACTTACCTAGAATACATCCACAAGACCAGATATCTACAGAAGGGCCGTATTTCTCTTCCCCTAGTAAAAGCTCAGGTGGTCTGTATCGTAAAGTTACTACTTTATTTGTATATAAACGAACTTGTTCATTATCAAATAGCCGTGCAAGTCCTAAATCAGCTAATTTTAGTTCACCTTTATTGTTAAGTAGTATGTTGCTGCACTTTATATCTCTGTGTATGAAATTTTGTTTGTGACAATAATTTAAACCTTCTAGCAATTGACGCATAATGATGGCATTATCTTTAACTGTGAAGTTTACCATTCCCGATTCTATTAAACCAGTTAGATCATGATCCATGTACTCAAATACGAGATAAAATGAGCCACCACCTTTTTTAAACTCTAATGTATCTTCTTTATCAGTAACAACTTCTTTTAAACTGACTATATTTGTATGATTTAGTTGTCTCAAAATTTTTATTTCTCTAATTGCAGTTATGGGAAAGCCTTCAGACTCGTTTTCTAATCTCACTTTCTTCAGTGCCACAAAATTATTGGTTTTCTTTTCTTTTGCTTTGTACACTTGACCATATGAACCTTCACCAATTTGTGAAATAATTTCATATAGGTCAATGTTACGAAGACCATTTCTGGTAAGATTAATATCCGTTGTCAATTTAGAGGAATTTAAAACAACAGGCCTTCTTAAAATAGGGCTTTTAGCACTTTGTCTAAATGTATGAATAATATCAGTTAAAATTATATTCTTTGGAAGACAATCAGATAAAAAAGAATCATGATTTTCAACTAATGCAGTATTTTCTATATTTTTTTGTGGTTTGATTAATGGTGTATCGCTTGGCAATGGTATATTTTCGATACCATTTCCCGTTTCCATCTGTTTTGTAAAATATATTAACAATCTGACTAGTTATTCTATTTGTTAAAGTTTGGCAAAGTAATAATGTCAAGGAACTTATATGTTTAAGGATATTGTGATGCAGATGATTAAGAATGTCTTCCATCGACTTAGCAGTAGACAAGAAATGTTGATTGACTTGAGAATACTTCAATGTAGATAGTTCTACTTTGTGTTCCGTAACAAATACCGATGGCATATCAAATATTTAACATTCATTTGATAGGTGGGAATCCTGAAAAAATTGTTTACAATGTTTTGTTTTTGTTAAAAAAAAAAAAAAAAATGTTATAGGGAAAATATTTAAATTGCAAAGTTGAATACATAAATAATTGGCAAAGACTTGGTACAGAAATTAAGGCACAGTGGTTGAAATTGAAAGTCAAAGAAATTTATATAAATCTAAACAATGACACAATGAAGAAAATAGATATTTTTTTGAAATATGATAAATTATTAACAATTAAATATTTAACTGAAGAATGTAAGTGTTTTCATAATTAATAGTACAAGTATAACTTATTTAGCATACTATTTGTAAGCTAATTTATTTTCTATATGTAATTTGACAAATTTTAATTAATTCAATATTTTCGTTCATTTCAACCTAACCTATAACACAAAACCCCATTTTAATTATTAGTATTTAATTTTAAATTTTATCTATTTCAATTCACTACATAATACTTAATGTGTAAGTCAAATTTATTGAAGAAATTTGATTTTTATAAAAATTATATGTTATATATAGATAAAACTATGCAGAAATAATTATTTTCTTTTCAATAATAAATTTTATAATTAAATTATTAATATATTTTTAGGTATGTGTCAATGCCTCCTGTTCAAATGACATCTGGATTAATGGTGTCAATAAGGAACATTCATAATTTAATATTTAATTATAAAATGTGAAGTCAAGACAAAAATAATAATTATAATAAAACTACTAATCACACTACATATATTATAGTAGGAAATGTTTGGACAAGATGACTACTCATCTGTTATATGCAGTTTGCTTGACACAATTAAAATACCTTAGTCAATTACCAATTAATTGCAATGTATGCTTATAATTAGTTTTTAACAGGAATTAATAAAATGTTACTTACTCGGTAATGATGAGATAAAAAATTATACAAACACGAGTGATCGATTCCGATTGTATTTAATTATTTATAAGTAAACAAAATAATATTTCGAAAACTTAATATGATTTAACGTTGTAAAAATAATAAAGTATTTAGTTTAGAAACAACTAACAACTAACAAGAAACAAACTAAAAACTACTATTATAATAGTACCTACTATCGTCTATTAAGTTTTGGAAAAAAAAGTGATCAGGAAAATTTCGAAATTGATAACAATGATATGATTGGATAGAAACCATTTTTTAAAATGTTATTATTAACTATGAGACAAAATGTTTAATGATGGTCAGGAGCCACAACTTCCCGAAAATATAATTTTTTTTTGAATAAACGCATTTTTCGGTTTATATCAAATATTACAAATTGGCCAACAAATGGCTTTCAGAAAAATTTGTCGCCTTTCAAAAAATATCAGTGTAAATATTCCTATTTAAATGTAACAAAATTTGTTTTATTCTTTTTTTGCCATTTTTCGTATCTACCATGACTGGTCATACTGTTGTTAAAGCATTGATAATAATTGTGATCGTTATCACCAACCTATTCAACTTCATAAAACAACAACTATACGTATTTCGGATTTTCGGACGTTTTTGATGAAAACATAAGTAATAACATGATAATATAATGACTAATAAGTAAAGTAACATAAATCAATTTACAAATACAATATTAATATTTGAATTTTGATTTAATTACTCGGTATTTAAATGACTAATGAGTATAAACAATTATTCTTAATTAATAATTAACAATTAAAACTTCATTTTTTTTAATATGTTTAATAATAAATTACCTAATTCGTAACATATGCGATGAAATTAACAATGTTTGACATTATATCGTAATCTTATTCATTATAGTAATGTACAAAAAGTAATGAAATTATATTTTTGTTTTTAACAGATTTACAAAACAATAATTGATCACTTCACTACTTTTATAGTGTTTAATTATGGAGGGAAATTCACATTCTAGCAGGTATAGTGTTATTTATTATTTATTGGGTACATTTTTAACAATTATTTATGTTTAGTTGTTTTTATATTAAAATAAAATTAATCACAAATTTGGACCTATTTGTAATTAAGACAATTAATTATTTAAAAGTGTATCTTGTGTATAAACTTATTATCCAATTAGGAATAAAAAGTAATAATATTGTGAAATTAAAATCTAAAAGAGAAAAAATAATACAGTACAGTTAGTCTTTGGGAATTTTTTAACTCATATTGCTATATTATTTATTCTACAGCAAATTATTGCTAAATCATTAAATATGTTATTTATTTTTAATGAATATAATTATATAATACCTAAGACAAATGTACTATTTATTCTTAATTCAAATTACTAACATTTTTTCATAAATACGAACTTAGAAATTATTTATAAATAATATAAAATTAATAGTTAGACTTTAAATTGTTATCATTAATTAATAATGGTTAGTAATACTCTAGTGTAAAGATAATACATATGAAGGGATTACAAATCCAATTGTATAATCATATTTTCTTTTCTTTATTTTTTCCCCATATTTCAAATTTTTAAAAATAATAAATATAAATTTTTATATTGATAATTAATAATGTAAAAAAATAAATAATGTATAAATAAAATAAATGCAATGGTGTGCTCAGCTTTTTTGATAGGGGGGATATCAATTGTCGGTCAACCAGAATAAAGTGGAGGGCTTTGCCCCTATTACCCCCTTCGAACATCATAATTTTAAATTTTATTTACATTATCTATTGTAAATTTAAATCAATATGTAAAAATATAAATAATTATTTTCATTTTCATTTACATATTACATATATTTTATTTTAAATTATAATATCTAATTTTCGTCGTTTTTTGACTGATCATCCAAGACTTCTTTGGGTGTTATAATTATATTTCTTTAGATTTATATACATAAAAAATAATAATAATAATAAATACATTCATTAAGGTCACCTTATATAATTATGTATCTATAATTGCAAGATAATTAACCAAAAAAAAAAAAGTGGGAATGTCTATTGTGGACGTTCTTCCTTCGTCCCTTCGGTCCTCGGAGAAATTAGTGGTTTAATATACTTAAGATTTGAATGCAATGATATTGCATTATAAATACAATTCTGAGCGAATTACAATATACTATACTTATAATTCATTCCAAAATTTTACCTCACTTGTATACTACCTATGTTAATAATCAAAAAAATTTTCAAGTCTCTACGATCAAAACTCAATTAGTTATTACGAAATTAAAAAATTTTAAATAACAGAAAACATAATTTTGCCGATTTTCCGCCATTTTTAGGTAATTTTTCTTCTCCCAAGGAAAAACTTGAGAAATTTGAAAAATGAGCTAAATAAAGTACCAACTAGACACATATTGCTACCGAAAGTATACCTGAATAATGGTAATCAGATCATTATTTCTACCCGAAAAAGTGTTTTCATACATCAAAAATAAAAAATAAAAACATTTTTGTAAAACCAATAAGCTTCGCTCAAAATCTATGAGGTCAAGATGGGGGGATATGACACCCTTATCCCCCCCCCCCTTGAGCATGCCCCTGAATAAATGGATTATATAATTAAAGTATTAAATATTAGGTATATTATAAACACATTTTACATATACTTAATATAAATATGAGACATATTTTCTAAGATTATCTGTAAAACATTATGACTTGAGCCTTTTTATTTCAAGCTGACACTGATCAATATTTTTAATCTAATGATTATCGTTCTATAGGTATATTTTTATTACTTTATTTTGATTAATTGATATAATTCGTTTATATTGATAAACAATATATTTATTTATATTAATTATTGTTGTGATTTTATGCTAATGCATTTTCTAAATATTTTAACGATGTAGGGTTAATGAAGAAGATAAAACTCGGGAGGATAAACTGCATGCTAAAAAAATGTAAAAATTAATCAATTTATTTTGATACAAATTATGTAATTTAGGTTTTATTTTATTAATAAAATTAGTTAAACATATTTCAGTAACGGAGTAACCGATGAAGATGATATTGCTTTAGATCATACATTAACTATTAAACCACCTCAAGCTAGAGTGCATAAGTTTAGACATAAAGTAACAAGTCATCATAAACATTCAAAAGTAATTATATTTGAATGTATAATTAAAATAAAATAGCTTTTTTTAATATTGTTTTTAAACATTTAGGATCCAACCAAAAAACATCATTCCAGACATCTTGAAAAGCGAAAACACAGACATTCTCGGTAATTCTTAAATTATATCCTACAGTATTAAACCTGTAAACATTTAATGCCATATTAATCATATTATTTAACTTACTGGATTAATATCTAATATTTAAATTTAATTTTATAACCAAACATATAATAATATTTAAGACATTCATATAAATTTTTTTATAGAGATGAAGAAATTGCATTGAGAAATAAAAGAACAAAAAAGGAAGATGATTATTACAAAATGGATTCCAGGGGTTTAGATAGAACCGAAAATGGTGATTGGGAGCGATATAAAAAAAGAAGTGGTTATAGCCATGATAAACATTCTAAACATGAAAAACCACATCGAGATGAAATGCTTAAGGTAAGTAATTAATATATTGTTTTTAACATAATCCATTTACAGATAATATTATATTTAGAATTTTAAATTAAAATCATACCTAGTCCATTACTATATAAAAATGGTGCCCATTTCGGTAGCACACGATACATTTATTACATTCTGAGCAGAGTGAGGAGTATTGTTTCTGCAATGTTTTTTTTTTATGTTCGAAAACATTATTTCAGATATAATTTTTTTTATAGAAATAATTGTCCGATTATCACAAGTGGAGTATGCTTACGGTAGCAAATCGTGTCCGCTTGGTACTTTATTAAGCTCATTTTTTGAATTTCTCCAAAATTTTTCCCTAGGAGAAGAAAAACTACCAAAAAATTGACAAAATTACGATTTTTGTCATTTTTTATTTTGTAATAATTGAGTTTGGATCCTAGGGACTTGGACATTTTTTTGAGTACTAACATTGGTAATATACAAGTGTGGTAAAATTTTTGAATAGATTAGTTCATTATTTGGCAAAATATAAAGCTATAAACTTTTTGACAAAAAAAATTAATATTACCTACAATTTTGAGTTTATCGATTTGAAAATTTTACAGAAGCCTAATAATATACTACTTAATCATTTTACAAAATATTTTGAAAATCATGACTGACAATTTTTTGTTATAGACTTTTTATTATTTTTTTTTTGATGTATGAAAACATTTTTTTGGGTAGAAATAATGGTCCGATTACCACAAATAGGGTACGCTTTCCGTAACAAATTTCATCTAGTTGGTACTTTATTTAGCTCATTTTTTGAATTCCTCAAAAGTTCTTCCTTGAGATGCGGAAAATTGATAAAATTACGGTTTCCATTATTTTATTTTATTTTTTTAAATTTTTTTATTATTAATTGAGTTTTGATCGTAGAAACTTGAAAATTTTTTTTTAGAATTTAGAAATATGAAATAAATTTAATTGAAAATTTCATAATGAATCAATTTTTTTTACACTTAAATTATTAAATACATATGTTTATTTGTACGGACCTTTTTATATTTGTAAAGGAAAATGATTTGAGAAATTTGTTGCAAAAAAAGAAATTGGAAAAAGAAGAACGATATCGTGCGTCTGATTATAAACATCATCAGAGGAAAGAAATAATGGATAATGTTCTCGTGGATTCACGAGATGCTCATGCGAAATTAAGAAAACGTGAAGAAGAAGAAGAAGAACGAGACAATCGAAGATCTCATCGAGAACGAGATCAATATATCGAACAATACTACAAAATGATAGATCGACCTCGTAAGTTTTAATTAGTAAAATAATTATAATTAATTGTATAATAACATGTGTTTTAAAAATAATTATTTGAAATTATTATGAATTTATTTAAGATCTAACGATGGAACAAGGTATATATATATATATAAATAATATTTTTTTTTAATATTTTTAAAGAATAAAACATACATGTTTGAGGACTGGGATTTATAATAATGCAGATTTATTATTTAATAAAATTAATTTATGCAAGTATTTTATATATTTATCTGTTATATTTATGTACATATTCAAAATAAATTACACTTATTCAATATATTTTAATTTTTAAAATAATTACAATATTTAGTTTTTTTACTTTTATTTAATATTTTAAATATTAGAGTAAAATTAAAATATTTGAATTTTTTAAATTGAAATTTATTATTCAAATTTGTAGACAAATTAAACTAATGATTTTTTACAATTTTTTAAAGTGTAATTATCCTAGTTTTAATTAAAAAGGGATAGAATAATTTTTTCATTATATTATAATTTTAATTTACGAATTTATTATAATGGTGTTTATTTTTAATGCAATAATTATTTTAAGAGTAAATTTTTTTAGGACCAGATATGGTACCTGATTTGGTAGTGTTATCAAATGGTTCTTCGGATTCAGAATCTGAACATGAAAATGAAGATCTGCCAGTGGAAAATAATAAAATTAAGACTGAAGAAAACTCATTAACTCCACCATTGGATCAAACTAAATCAGAGAGAGAAGAATCTGAAGAATCAGCTCAAGATTCTGGTGATGACACTGAGAGTTCTGGTTCGACATCTTCATCCTCAAAAAGTTCACAGTCTAGTGGTATGCTTATAAATATAATAAGTTAAGCATAATTAATTTTTAATTAATTCTGGATAAATCCTTTTAGGATTTTAAAGGACTCCTTTAAATTTTTTATATTAATTGTAAATTATAATTTTTTAATTTATAAAAATGGTTTTAAATTCAAATTTTTAGAAAAATCTGAGAAATCTAGTAGCAGTAATTCTATTAAAGAAGAATCTAAGTCCCCAGAAGTAGACACTGAAATTCAAATGGATATCACATTAGAAAAGAATTCATCCCCTCCATTGTTACCAAAAGAGTATTTACCAGCTTTACAAGGATGCCGTAGTGTTGAAGAGTTTCAATGCTTGAATAGGTTATTGGAAAATAAAAATGTGTGTTATTGTATGTAAAATTAATTAATTAATTAATAACGTTTAGAATTGAAGAAGGAACTTATGGTGTGGTGTATCGTGCGAAAGAAAAGCAAACCGATGAAATAGTTGCTTTAAAACGATTAAAAATGGAAAAAGAAAAGGAAGGTTTTCCAATAACTTCGTTGCGAGAAATAAGCACTCTTTTAAAATCACAACATCCCAATATTGTGACGGTAAGAGAAATAGTTGTAGGCAGTAATATGGATAAAATTTTTATTGTTATGGATTACGTTGAACACGATATGAAATCGTTAATGGAAACCATGAGACAAAAGAAACAATCATTCACATCTGGTAATTAATGCTTAATTGGTAAAATTAGCATTTTATACATTTAATATTTGTTATGTTTTCTAGCTGAAGTAAAGTGTTTAATGCAACAACTTTTGATGGCTGTAGAACATTTACATGACAATTGGATTTTACATAGAGATTTGAAAACGTCCAATTTACTATTAAGTCATAAAGGTATTTTGAAAGTTGGTGATTTTGGTCTAGCTCGAGAATATGGTTCTCCTCTTAAAGCTTATACACCGGTTGTTGTAACGTTGTGGTATCGCTCACCTGAACTTTTGTTAGGTGCCAAGGTTAGTAAAATATTGTGTTGTCCTATTTAATATTTATTTTTTTGGTTTGGCAGTAGGTAACATACAAAATATATGTTTTAGGAATACTCAACACCAATTGATATTTGGTCTGTGGGATGCATATTTGCCGAATTTCTTTTAATGGAGCCATTATTCACCGGTAAATCTGAGTATGATCAGTTGAAAAAAATATTTACCACTTTTGGTACACCCAATGAAAAAGTCTGGCCAGGATATTCAAATTTAGCTTTAGTAACAAAAGCTTCAATGCCTGATTGTCCTCCGGCCAATTTCAAAGGGAGATTTACAAAAGAGGGTATTTTGACTGATATTGGATATGATCTACTTAGAAAGTGAGTTAAATTTTTTACTTTTATAATTTGTATTCTTCATTGTTCAGCGTTTAGTAAATGTATATATTATTTTACTTTAAACTAGAATGCTTACATATAATCCGAGCACACGGGTCACAGCTGAAGAGGCACTTCAACATAAATACTTTTCTGAACTTCCATTAGCCATAGATCCAGCAATGTTTCCTACATGGCCAGCAAAGAGTGAAGGCGGTACAAGAAAGGCAGCTGCGGCTAGTCCAAAACCGCCATCAGGCGGTAGGGAGTATAAACAGCAGCTAAAGGAAGATGAAGGATTTCATATTGGTAATAATTTACCAAGAGCTCCTGCCGTACCGGCATTCAGTCTTAAATTTTAATATTTAATTGTTATACCTTAATTTGTAAATTATTTTCCAATTGTAAACATAAAAATATACAACTGTGAATATGTAATGTATACAATTTTTGACTTTTAATTTCAATAGCAATTTATTTTAATTTCATTACTTAAAATATACTGAAAAACAAAACGTATGTGCCTATATTGTTTTAATTTTCATTTCTAATGTGACATATCACAAATGGTTTATATCAAGTTCTTACCAATAAAGAAGTCAAGTTTCTATGGAACTATTATCCTTGAGCGTATTTACCACTCAAGAGTCGTCACTCATCAATAGTTCATCACAGATATTATTTCATGTTATGATCTGTTGTGCCATCAATCGTCATAGGTATTTAGTAACATATTATGATATTATCACAGACATATAAAAGACAACAAGTGTTTTATAATTATGTTTGAAGATATTTAATTGTATGTCTATGAGTAATATAATTATAATCAGGAGCTTATACAAGGAGGAGAGTAACGGCCCCCTGGATAATAATTTGTATGTATTTTTTTTAACATTTAGGAACGACAATAAATTAATAATTATAATCATAAAGATAAAATAACAAATTAAAAAAATATATTTATTACTTAATCATTTTCATAATTCAAGTATGTATTAATTTTTTTATATTTATATATTGATTCTCGCCCTCCTAACATACATTATAGACTGTAGATACACTACTGATTATAATAAAGTTTAAAAATATGTCTATAGTATCTAGTGTCTCGAACTCTTGACAGTCAATGCACAGTGCACACGTTAATCAAAATCGACTTGATCCAATCTGTGATCTGATTATTAATTGAAAATATAAGAATACAACTTTACTCGTGGTGTTGTAATAATGCAACTTCAAAAAGCAACTCAATAACCGAGCTTTAAAATTTAGAAAATAAACATCTATTAAATAGGAATATATATCATTATGAAAATGTAAACGAAATGAGGATAAAATTATGTTGTCCAACCTTATTTTTTTAGACCGCGACAGTGTGACACGAATAGTATCATAATTTGTACTATCTTAATTCGTGGACCGTGACCGTGATCATGATAAAGTCATAGTTAATAGAATATTCGTTTACTATCTATGGACAAAGTACATTATTATTTTATTATATTAAAATTTTCATTTTGAAGTATTTTATCTTGGTTTCCTTCAGGCACGTTTGTAGATAAATATAATTATTTCAGATTTTTGTTTTTGAAGATCTAAAGTTCTTACATACATTATCTTTATTCTATGCTAACGTTTAAGCAATTTGAAACTAGAATATTATGACAAATGAGTAAATGAAAAAATTTATAGTATTATACAATAATCAATATACAATAGATATACAGTTATTTTAATTGTGATTTGTAAGTAGTGCATAGTTCATTATTTATTATAAGTTTATTTTATTACCTTAATTATGGGTGAAACTATAATTGGTCAAGTCATAAAATATATTCTATGGTCAGGTCAAACTTATAACTCGATGATAAGGATTATATATTTATGTTAAGTAATAATAATAATTAAAAATATTTTGTTTTTACATATATTTTATTTAAAAAACAAAATATTTTTATGTCTGCCCAGATAATGGGTGCATTGTTCTGTCTATAAGTAGATATCACTAGGCAATACCTTATAAAATCCGTTTCTTTGATGACGATGAATTTGAAAATGTTAGGTCTGTCCTATTAATGGTGTATAGTTTCACTTGTGATTAATCACTGAATATTATTAAATGATTAAATAATAAATAAACATAAATAGTTTGATAATATATTTGGAATTTGATACGTTTGTATTATACAATTTAATATTTATGTAAGTAATTGTTTTTAGTATTGCTAAATCAACATTAAAATAATATTATTGTCTCATTAAAATTTAGTTTATCATACTCAAGACTCTTCCCTAATATTATTATTTATTAGTTATTTGTTAGATTGACATATTAGTTTGTTTAAATTAAAAGTACTAGACTATTTTTTTATAATTGCCATTATTTTTAAAATAAAATGTTTGGTAGATTTTTTAAGATGGACAACGACGAAGATAAACAGCTTCAATCTAAACAATATCTGACTGAAAATTTGGATCGTGCCGAAAATCTTATTGAAAATTTACGTAGGGAAGCTTTAAAAATGGCTGAAGATCTAGAAAATGTTTACAATAGCGTGGACGCTGTACGGACTTCTAAATTATTAAATAATTTAAGTGATGGTAAGTTTTTTATTTGTTATAATTTATAATAAATTGTTCTTTTACAACTACTAATTGTGTGGTTCTAGTGGACAAAGAAGATATTAACCAGTTTGCTAATCGAATTATTGATCGATGCGATACAGTAAATATTAATGTGCATACTCTTAGAAACGACAGCCAACAAAACTGTTTAGAAGAAGTCAACACAATGATAGACAAAATAGTAAGCACATTAAGAGAAAATCCTGATGACGCTAAGGCTGTATGTCAGTCATATATAGCTTCATGTAATTCGTTAGCAAATGAATCGGGATGTACTGTTTTTGAGTCATCTGTCTTAGGATGTACTCTTGATGATCAGAAACGTATTCATAAACGACTTCAAGGACTATATGATTACATTGTTCATACAACTTATGTTGTTGAATTTGATGATGATTAACTTCATATATTAAATTCTATATAATATTAATGATATCCATTTTATATAACTATCAGTAATCTGCCATTCCCTATTATTTATAATCATATATTTGTTACTATTTTGTTAACAGTTTTTCTTAACAAGCACATACCTAGCGAGGTTTAGTTAATAATTGTATTGTTTATTTTTTTAATACACATAAACAAATATTATTAATGAAAAATAATTATATATAAATAAAATTATTAAGGTATGACACAAGAGTTCTTAAAGATATTTTTTTTCTTTTGTCGTATTTTTCCGGATCTTAATTTAATTGTTGTTGAAGAATTTCTGTTGTGATATGGAACTGCACCAAATGATCCTAAATATAAACAAATAATTAAAAAAAATTATTAATTTAAATTTAAACATATTATTATATTTTATTATATAAATATGTCAGACTGTTTTATTTGTCTTTAAGTTTATTATTTAAATAGTGTTTATAATAAACATTGTTGAATACTAAGAATATTCCATTAAAATGTTGATATATTATTTTATATTAAGTTTATTTTAATTATCTTTATAAATTATATTATTTAGTTAAATGGATGATTATTAATTATTATAAAGCATAAAATATTTGTATTATTTAATGATTAATTATAATAAATACCAAGGGAATTATAATTGATTACCTATTGTATATGTTTGGTGTATCCCATTTCCTGACATGTACTCTTGTTCTTCCTTTTGTATTTCCATCAGACATCGTGTGGTCAAGTACCTAAATACATTGTTAACATTTACATCATCTTTTACTGATGTGTGTATTAACTTGCAGCCTAATGACCTAGCAAGAATGTCAACTTCTTGTCTGAAAACATATTAAAAATTTTTTATTGTTAATAAAATAATATCATGAAATTTAAACAATTTAATTTTTAGATTTAGTTAGACATTTATTTACTTAAGTATTATATGTTTAGAAATGCCTATCAATTTATTTTATACTTTATCATATACAATTTATTATTACTTACGGATCAACTTGACTACATTCTAGCAAATCAATTTTATTTTGAACAATTACTGTTGGAATTTTTCCACACTCATCCTCTACCTATAATGAAATTAATCCACAAAGTAATACAATATTTATTAAAATAATTTAAAGTTGTTTTTATAAATAAGATATTAGAAAATTGTAAAGATATTAGGCCATAATATAACTTACATAATTAATTGCATTGAAGAGAAGAGTCAAGATAAGTAATTATTACCAACACCCTTCAAACAGGATAAATAAATAACCAATATTAGTAAATTATAAATTAAGATTATAAATAGGTACTACAATATAATTTTATTACATTTACATACTAACATTTCTACCTTAAAAGAATGTCAATCATTAGCTTTATAGTAAATTAATAATATTACACAATTTTGCGTCTACACTGAATTTAGAGTTTAAATGCTTCTAACTAAATGTAAAGAGTTCCCTTTATTATTTTGATAATAAATAACAATATATAAAATATTTAAAACTAGTGCTAACATGCAGTACTATACAATATATTTAATACTGTAGTTAGTACAAAAATTTATGTATAATTCAATTTTTTTTTTTTTTAAAAAAACATTTAAATAACCTTTAAGTATACCTACGTTTCACGAATGTCTTCCAAACTACATTTCTGTTTGCAGTGCCTACGAATTATTATATTATAATATGTTTTATTAATACTTGTACTAATTATTATTACTTTTAGGTATATCTGAGAGTGTTTTATTATTCAAAAAAGTAAGTGCATGTTATTTATATTAAAATTAAAAGTGTATTTGAAGATAAATCTTTAAAATAATAATTAAAGTATTTAATTATTTGATATATTTAAATTTAAGATTTCTTAAAATATTAAAATTTTAATTTAATTAAACTAATTTGGATATAAATCTATACAAACATTAAAATTAGAACTAAATGTATTGTATAATATATTATTTCATAATATATATTATAAAATTGCTTAAGAAAGAACAAAATAAATATTGAATAATATGAATACAATTTACCAGTGTTCAGTTATTTTAAAAGGATCAGTTAAAAACATTCTTTCTACTTTAGAAATACTTAAATAAAAAGCAAACAATGACATTTTGAATACCAATAATTATTAATAATCTAACCACCAGTAAGAACTTATGAATTTAAAAAAATTAAAGTTAAATTAAACCTTAATTTTCCATGAATGAATTGCTTCAAATGAGTCTCTGTCTGTTGTGGAAAATGCCAACACACAAGCTTGAGCTCCTCTATAATATGCTTTAGTAATGGCATCAAATTCTTCTTGGCCTGCTGTGTCCCATAACATTAATCTCACGTCTTCTCCATTGCATCTAAATAAAAAGGTAGAAATAATTAAATTACATAATAATAATAGAAATTATTATAATTTGTAATATTTACATAATATGTAAACATATACATGTTTGTTATATGTTAACAAATAATAACACAATGTACTTTTTAAAAGTTTTTTCATTATTATTTATCAGGCACGTAGCCAGAAAATATTTATTAGGTGGGCCAATATAATTTAGGCCCTCCTTCCTCGAACCCTTTTCTAATAATTATGTAATATTCATGAGCGTAATTTGGTAGGCTAAAGCCCCCTCAGAACCTCTCATAGCCACCCTAAAATTTGTAAAATTATTAATGTAATATTTTTGTAGAAATGTGAGTAGTTTAGACATGTTTTCTTATATAATCATTTTTAGTTTTTTAATACAATACTCAAATATAAAATACTTAATGAGTGACACCTCTGGAAAAAATATTATAATTTACATTTTTCACAGCCAATCAAATATATAGATTATTACCTAGCATGTAAAAAATTGAATTATTTATAATTAAAAATGGGTGGGCCGGCTCTAGATCAAAGTAATTTTAGCCACTTAGGCCCCCTCCCCCCTAACTACGTGTGCCTGTTATTCATATTAATTAAAAATTATTACTTTTTTAATAATGTTAACAGGTTAACATAAATTCATGATTGGTATCATCAATTATCATATTATTAATAATTATTATTTCTTATTTCATATAAATCTATTTCTTACTCATTAGCCATTATAGCTTTATATTTTAAAAAAAGGCTAAATAATGACAGCACCTCGCTGAATGGGCCCAGAATGACTGAGTACTTCAACTAATTTTTCACACATTTTACTATACCTATTTGAGAGGTGTAGTCCTCATGTTATAACAAGTTATTATGAGGGTATGGGGATAACTAACATATTTTTGTTACTTCGAACATTGGGTAGGTACTTATCTAATAAAATTGATCATACAATATTACTTAACATTATGATTTATAGTATAAGAATATTTAACCACCAACTATTTCATCAAATACCTAAATAATTTGGCCAACTTACTCTATTTGTCTCTCCAAGAAATCGACTCCAATTGTCTTCTTATAATCTCGTGTAAAAGTTCCTCTACAGTATCGCTGAATCATACTCGATTTTCCGACCGCACCATTTCCCACGATCACCACCTTAAAATAAAAAACAAAACTTAATAGATTCAGAAATATTAATATTTTTACAGTGTTGTACAATGTAAATAATATACCTTTAACGCTATTTCTAAGTCTTCTTCCCTCATCACTCATAATTGTGTTCTTCCACTGATTAATTTTCTGTAAAAAGAAAACAAAATTATATTATACATTATTATAATATCATAAAACATTCTTATAAATTTCTGATTTAAGAGGGTTTAGACAATTAGAAAACACAAATGCATATAACTTCTGTGAATCAAACTTCACAAATGTTAGTACCTGATTAATAGTTTAGTACAGAATCCTATCCAATTTTAATTAATATGTACATTTATTAACGTTTTTATAAATTAAAAATTTAATAGTTATAGTTCCGAATTTTAAAACACAAAAGTAGTTATGTCGAGGAATTATATCAAAGAGAGTAAATAAATGATGTGCTAATAAATAAAGTACTGCTGTGTACATAATACCATATTATAATTGGATAGAAACTATACTTCATATAGTTTCATAATTTTATATATTTACAGTGTTAATAGTGAATTTGTGGTGAATGTACATCGTGCTCTATTCAGGTTTAATACAATATTACCATTGATTTTATAATATATATACCCATAGGCGCAACTAGGAGGAAGGCTTAGCCCTCCACAATGATTAGCAGCTCTTCAGTTTTTTAATGAAATGTACTTTAATTATTAAAGATTAAACGTGCTGTAATGATAATTTGTTTTATATACATATGTAAATTGTAAATATTATATTTTAATTTTACACATAAAGCAAATCTACGTAATCGAATATTATGTGTAAAAAAAATTAGCCCCCAGATTTTTTATCCTAGTTGCGCCTATGTATATAAACTAGTCTATTATAAAATCAATGGTAATAACCACTGGCTAGTCTCTTGGATATTACTATAGTAACGTAATAATAATAATAATAATAATAATATAAAGCCATGCGTTATACAAATATACATATATTAAATCTATCAGGCACGTACATAAGGAAAGTTTTAGGGTTCAGCCCTCCCAGAAATTTAAAAAAAAGTGTATCAAATATTGACATTTATAGTAGGTGAATTGTTTATATAGGTCACTTTTAATTTGCTTATGAACCACAAATTTTTTTTTTTGTATGTGCCGTGTCCATTAATGAACGAAAAAAGGATTTTCTATTCTGACAACCTGATCCATGGGCAGCTTTCGTTTTTTGCTTGTGGAAAAGGACAATATTTTTTGGTATATAAACATACTTATAAACTATAATAAAATTAGTCAACAAGTGTAAAATATAAATTAACAGTATATTTATAGTACCTATATAGTAAATTAATATTAGTGGAGCAAAATCATGTGAATAATTAACAAAATAATGAGAAATATCTTGGGAAGGGTCCCTATGGTCCCCTCTAAAGCCGTCACTGACCAATGACCATATAATTTTTCTTAAGAGGACGCTACACTTGCATGTGTTGTCTTTGTCTATCCGACAGGAATCATAATATAGTAATACTTGCTTTTACGCGGGACAGCTTTATTCAATCTGTATTTATGGTAGGAATACGAAATTTTAAGAATTAATAGAGAGGAACATTATCTATATCGTAGTGTTTTTATTGTTTTCATAACATATTAAGTACATGTGAAATTATTTTCACGGAAATATTCGTTTTACATTATAATTGTTTAATTTGTTGATTTTAATAAATCGAGTCGTGTTATTAAAAAAATTAAAACACTACGACACGGATATTGTTTTCTTCTATCAATTGTTAAAATTTGATGGTTCTATCATAAATACGGATTGAATAAAGTTGTCCCGTGCAAGCAAGTATTATAACATGTTTTCTGTCGGATAGACAAAGAAAACACATGTAGGTGTGGTGTTCTCTTAAAAAGTTTTCTATGGATTCTAAATCACGATAATATAATGAATAATTTCTAAAATATTTATTCAATAAATCAGATAACAATAATACTTGCGAATTTGCGATAATTATAACGCAACAAGTAACTAAAATAAATAACGCGCGAATGATCAATGAGTAATATTGATATTTAATATAAAACACCTAATGCTACTACATAGTAATATAGTATAAATGTATAATAGTAACCTAACTTAGGCATATTATAGCAATATTAGCTAAATTTGAATTTTAAATTATTTCGCTATAATATTCTTCAATCGACTAAAGTAAGGTAATATTAGATACAACATTCATACCTACTTATTAATTCTAATACGAGTTTTATTTTTATAATATGTATAATGATTGCCGCTAGGTGATATCATAATTTCCCATTACATTTCGTCAAACGTTTCGAATATAATAGTATAAAAAACTAAAAGTACTAAGTAGTACCTAGGAAAAAAAATGTGCATTTCGGACCTGAACATGCACAAACGGATTATTCTACCGTAATATTGTAATATTCAGAATAACTGAATAACTGAATAACTGAATATTACCAATTAATATTATAAGATAAAAAACTCAACTTATAGATGAACGTGGAATGTCACGGTCATAGATTAACTATTATTAATCAAATTGTTAACATCAGGACTAGCAGAAATCTAAAATAATATTTGTCATAATATGTAAACACAATAATATAGAAATGACATTTACTAACAAATAAAATTTAGATATGTGAAATACCACAGTATGTATAATCAAAAAATGATAAAATAATCAATGACTTTTAAGCCAGAAAAAGCCTTAAAAAAAGGGTAAATTTGCCCAGCTCTCAACTTTGTTTCAAAGTGATTTCCACGCCGTTACTTTGATACTCAGTCTCTTAAAATAAAAGATCTTGCAACCAATGTAACATCTAACCTAATAACAAAACCCTCAAATATATTAATTATACTGTGATATCACATATTTTCTAATATTAAACAAATTAATCAAAGGTGTTAATTATTTTACTTCATTTCAAATCTAATAATAAATCCACTCAATCCGGAGTTAAAAAAAATCATCTAATAGGTATCGACTACCACACCCGCTCAGAAGGAGGTAAGTACACAATTTTATACACATAAACATATTGAGAGTTAGTTTGTAAAATACTCCTCTTACCATCTTTTCTCATCCCTTACATTTTTTTTGTTATTTAATTTTACAATATACTACAATATAATTAAAAATTAAAGAAATTATTAACAAAATTTAACGCGTATGATCGTAAATATATAACAAATGAACAATAACACAATAATAATAATATTATACTCGTATAATACGCGCATTCGAAGCATTTTGCCGTTTTGCATAAATTATTAGTATAACTCATATTTAATGCATACAGGTGGGGTACAGCCCAGGGGCGTAGTCTCTACTACAATTTAAAACAATAATAGAGTAAAATTAAAATTAAAACCAACTATAATAAAAAAAAATATGACGACGAGCGCCATTCAAAGACTATAATATATTAATATACATAAGTACATGGAGTACGTTGACCTTCCGATTTTTCACATGGTAGGTATTCAATTTATGAGAAAACCATTGCCACAATATATTATATTATTATTATTAGTATTTCTCTAGTTATTTTATATTTAAATGCAGCGTTCTTCTGCTCATTATTCTATTATATATTATTGTTTTGTTGAAAAACGCGTTCAGTACCTACGCGCGGATATACGTCAGTTAACACGGTTATAATATTATATTGTTAAAAAAAAAAAAAAAAAACCTTTAATGTACCTACCTAACGAATGAAAATATACATTTTGATGTAGATAATTATATAATAACGGGTTGGATGTTTTGCGGAGTAGTGTATTTATAATAAAATAGTGTTACGTATATATAATACCGTACCACCTATATATATTATAGTGAAATATAACGGATAGTAGCTACAGCATAAACTTTTCGCGAAAAATTTTCACCGTAAAGCAAGCGGTACATTAAAATTATATTATTAATATAAAATAAATAAGGAGCTTTGACCATTAATGTTCATTATGTTTTATACGATATTGTAAAATATACGTGTTATTCCTAGTACCCCGCAAGAAAAATCTGTGTTTAATTATTATAAAATCGTTTGAAATTTCCAACAAGTATATTAGCTATATATCATTTTTTTTGAAATATTGGTGTCGATCATCGTAGCGCAGGCATCGACGCACTGTGCTATTTAAAGGTGAACCGGTGCGGCAGAAGCACTGTTAAAAGACATTTTCTTATTTCGTCGAATGAAATTAACAACGTATTGATCAGTTTTAACAAACTATTTTAGTTAATTTGTGCATCGACGTGAATTTGGTCTGTATATAGATGATTATGCATTAATAATCAAGTATTGTTAAAACACGTATAATAATTATCAGGTAAAAATGAATAATAATGGAAAACTAGACAATAAAAATAAGTATAAATTTATGTTTGATTGTAGATATTTAAAATTGATTTGGTACGCAACACGCATATAACATTTAACATGTATTCTAAAATTAATAAATAAAATGTACCTATAAAAAATATTAGGAAATTACAACTTTTTGCAATATAGGTACACGTATATAATTAATCTAGGTAAAAAATAACACCACTTCCTCTTAAACACAATTGTATATTATTTATATTTGTACGCTCCAGCGCATTTGTAGTCACCAGAGTATGAACATTATTATTTATTAGTTATAAAATAAAATACGAACGATTTAACTAGGTACAGGTATAGAATAGGCTATTTTATAATCAATGGTAATAACTAATAAGTTATTAATAATCTGTAATCAAGATGTACTCGTAATAGGTACTAGTGCAAAACAATACAACATATTAAATAATCATTGAACAGTACTATTAGATAATATGAGACAGGGCCTAAAATTATGTGCAGTAGCAAATACGAAATGTACAGTAATAAATGTAATAGAGTACGTTTGTTTTTAATAATTATATTTAACATAATTTATGTTCCGTATTTACTACCTACATAAAAATGTATGTGCAATAGTATTATCTAAATATAGGAACTGTATGAAATGCTGTAGTCTGTACAATTTAGGTACTAACAAAGTACATATACCTATTACAATTTTGTTTAAATATATAATATTATTATTTCGCTTATTAGATAACTTTAATTTCTAAATAAACACATATACTTACCTACTAAGACATTTAGATAATCATATCGTTATATCCTATGTAGATAAATAAGTACATATATTAGTTTACAGTTAGTTTGGGACATTGACTAAACAACATAAAAATTGATTTTCCATTCCTATATCCTTATGGTTGTTAACGAATAAATGAAACGTTATGTAATTAAATATACCATTATTCTCTTATTATAAATTATATTATTTGTTTTTTATTATAAGTATCTACCAATATTAGTGCAATAAAATTACGTGTACCTACCTCGTACTTCATTACAAATGACGATTTTTTTTTTTTTAATGAGCGAATAATGTGTCTGATTTATTTATACTTAATATACTACAACGAAATTTAACTTTTAAGGATATCTTGTGAAAATATAACTAAAATAATATAATATCTACATAATATACTAATGTAGATGCTTTGTAACTAATAAAGTAAGTACCTAATAACTATTTGTTTAAATAATGATAATTCTATCGAACTTTTCGATTAGTATTAAATCATTACTTGGGTATAAGTGCAACTAGGGGAGTCTGGAGGGGCTTAGCCTCCCAAAATTACTCATAACCCCTTAAAATAACAAAACAATTCTTAATTTTTTTTTTAAAGTTATTTTTATTTATGCTATAGCCCTCCCTAAATTTTAGCACACGTTGCGCCACTGTGCTTAGGACACTTAGACAGAGAAAACATAATTTACAGAAACCAACAAACAATACATTGTGTATTTGTATAATAGCAAAGTACAGTTAAGAGTACCTACGTTGTACCTGTATTTTATGTCTCTGTTTATCTAACGGGTATTATGATTACTGCAAATTCACACCACACATTATTTTTAAATAGTGACGTTTGTGATTTGTGCAAGTTTACAGTTTAAACATTACTTAATTATTACCAAATTTTAAATTTAAAGAGAACATTTTTACGCGTTTTTCGATGGAAAATAAAATCGTCTGAAAATAAAGTAACAACTATAAATATATCTAAACTATAGCTACACGAAAAACATAAAATATATGTAATATTTTAAATTAATTGAATTAAGTACCCAAGTCTCTAATATCTCGATTTATATACCTAAAAGTTATTAGATTTATTTACTTAATTATAAAAAACGATTTTTCGATATAAATAAATCTTAAAAGTGGAACACTTTATATAGCTATATATTTATTACCTATAACTACTCTATTATTCTAACATTTACAAAACAAAAGTGGCCCACTGGATGTAATTTTGTTTTTTCATAGATGAATGATGATTTCAACATTATAGCAAATATCATAAGGTTTTTATTTATAAATCATAATTCTAAAGTAACACATGTTATTTTAAATTTAATTTGGCTACTCGTATTCTACAAGACTTAAGTATCCAACTAGCCAAATAACTAGTAAAGTATGTTCCGACAAACCATGTAAACCATTTAATAAAATAAAAAACAAATATTGTAAATGTCATCTCACTGTAATATGTAAAAACTAAAAAGAATGGATTAAAGCAATCGTTAAAAAAAAAAATTGATTGGGAGTTAATAACATCAAATTTTATACAATACTATTCACGATCATGATCAACTTTGTTACCTGTTGCACGTTTTGGATAAGACGAAATCCGACATGATATTAAAATGTTTTATAGTTAAAACACATTTTTTGTCGACACAGAAAACAAAAAACACTATTTATTTATTAACACGTTAACGACAAAACACAAAATAACTAAATACCATCAAGGTGGAATTTAGTTGTAATAGTAAAGAAAATAAAATATTACCACCTCCCATCCGCGGGTTTACATACCAACTAGTAAATAATATAATGGTAAACAAGCAACGCGACGCGTACTACACCAGGCGTGAAAGATATCAGCATTCAACGGTAAGTTGAGGACATTGAGGTCTTGTGGTGATGCCGTGGAGGTCCAATTAAGGTGTCGGGGGAATGTGAACAGGTATGAGACAGGTGTAACATGTACCAGATAATCTCATGGAAGAGCATACTAACTGGACAATTAAATGAATTAAATTTTGAATTATATTGAACGCGCTAAAAACATAGAGTATTATGGGTTACAATATTATTATTATTATTTATTACGTTCACGTGATAACTTATAAAATAGTTAATAAATTTAATTTATTTATATACATAATTTTTTTTTCTACTCTAAAATGTTTATTATAATACGTTATGCATACGAAAATATTCCCAATTTAATATGGGTAGTACCTATTTAATAAAAACATGTCAATGATCAAATTATAATTGATATTGACGATATTGTAATTCGTAAAATTACCTTTTTTTTTTAAATACATTTTTTTAATGAACACATTAATATTAAGTTTTATAAAAAATATTATACTTACAGTATAACAAATTATTAAAAACATTGTCTATATTACATTATTATTAAATATACATAATAATATAATATATACTTTTGTGTCTTCATTCTTGTATGCAGATATACCCATATAATAAATTCTAATTTTGTAATTTTGATAATTTCTAAAACTGTAGAAGCTTTCCTTTTACAGTTTTCAATAATAATTACTTTTTTTAGTGTGCTTAAATGTAAAAAAAAGTATTAGTTAATAGTTTTAACTATTATTATATAAATCGGAATATAGTATAATCGTTAATAATATAATCGTTTATAGTATTTGCCTAATACTATAAATGTTTTACTTATAAATGCTATGTTTATAGTATTTGCAGTAACACAATTCTTACGTCTAATGTTTTTCACAGGAGGTTATAAAATGTTATAGCTACAACCTCCCATATCAAAAATTATTATCAATATTTTTGATAATTTCTTTATCATTATTCATTAATCATTTGTTATCAGTTGTCGAAGTAGTTTAGTAGTACGATGATGGCTATTTATTTTGTTTATGTAACTATGTAAGTAATTTTCAATTTATCGCTTGTTTATCTTATATTGTTGTTTTACGAAATATGTATCTATTTTTAACATAAATTATTTCATATTTAGCATATATTCAGCCTGTCATTTTGTTATTTATTGAAACAATACAATTATAATATTAACAAATAATTGTTGCGAAATATATTAGAAAAAAGTTTATGCACGTAGCTATACCTAAGATTTAAGTACATTATTGTTTGTATAAATAATGTACAAAAATACTTTCACTTAATCATGCGCTAATTGAGAAAGTTTTAAAACTGCGTATATTCTATGTATAAATAAAATATAAATGTATATGAATTGTTTAAAATTATTATAAACGCATAGGTAATGTAAATATTAAAACCAAAGTTACGCCCAGCGTTATTATATATTATTTAACATTGAGTTTTAACCCAGTAATTAAACCCAGTAAATAATAGTTTGAAATAGCATTTGTTTATTTTTTTGAAATATGACACATGCCTACAATATGTTTTTAAATTATTTATTTATAAACTTCGAATTTTTAGTAAAAATTTAATTAATACCTTTTAAAAAATGAACACATTTTGATAATAAACAATATTTACAAAACATAATAATAAATAAATTGTAAAAATACCAAGTACTTACTGTAATCAATAATATAAGTTATGTAAGTATTATATATTTTTGAATTACCTATTAAAAATTGGTTATTGACACTTTTATTTATAAAAAATGGTAAATCGTAGCTAGGAGCTTCGTTTTTATTTACTACAATTAAAAATATATTAAAAATTTTAATAAACTGTTTAATAATACTAATACAATATTATTTTATTGCTCCTAAACTTGCTGTTTTTAAATTTTAGAAAAAATACGAACATTTATAGTGGTGTACTAGGACATATTTTCGATAGGGTTACAATTTATTAATATTAATGCATATCTACTAAACACTCAGATATATTACTTATATTATAATTATACTTATACTCAAAAATTTATACTTAAGTTTTTTTTATGTTTTCACCATTTTATGTACTTATATATTACTTATATATATATATCACTGTTTATATTGAGTGTCGACCAACAACGTAACGTTTTTAAGACGACGCAATTTAAAAAAAGATCTTTATCTGATAGATGATGTGATTGGTAGTGTAATTAGTATTTGTAACAAATTTAAAATTACTGTGTAAAAATCTGGATTTTAGTAAAAAAATTGGTCTGTAATAGTAGTTTTTAGTTCAATTGAATATATACCATAACTTGTTTATCATAACATACTTTTAAGTTAAAGTAATCAAATAAATACTGTTATTTTAAAATGTCAGTATACAAATTGTTATTCATTATGATGTTTCTTTATAAATTTGTTTTCCAAGTTTTGGTAAAAATTAATAGACAATTAAAACTTTAATTTTGGTTCTATACAAAAGAAATTTATCGCATATAATATTTCGAACTTCGATGAAATTGTTCTAAGAAATGGAATAATTAATGTTAAAATTCTATAATATTCTTATTATTTTTTATATTTTTATTATTTATTTATATAAATTACTTCGATTTGTTGTTTTTGGAAAAACATATTAATTTAAAAAATATAACAGATATTCTCAACCTTTTTAAATATATCACGAAACTCAGCATCAATATTTCCACAGATTGTTTACGGTAATCTGGTGTAGTATTAACAAATTTTAGAGCTGATTATAAATGTAAGTTTTCAGGTTGAATATGAAAGGAAGAAATCATTGTATTATTACAACGTTTTTGATATGCGATGAAAAAAATAGAATAAAGATTTCGGGAGGGGTTATAACCATCAAATCCTCCTAGTTGCGCTCCTGGACACATTACCTATATTTTCAAATGTTTTTACTGTACAATAATAACGAAATAAATTAAATTGTTTGTAATTACTAAATATTTAAATATAGTCAGTGGCGGATTATTATTTCCGGAGGAATAATATTATTTGGAGGGAGCATGGGATTTGGACCCCGCGGAGGATATACACAATGGTATATTATACTATTTGAAAACACAATATTTTTTAATATGAAGGTCTATAAAATACATATTAGTTTTTAGAACCACCCTCAAGAAAATAAATGTAGTTTATATATTGACGTAACTATAGCAATAAAATTATGATGGGGGGGGGGCTAACAGCTGCAGTTAGTTTTTTTTTTGTATCTTATTGAAAATTAATAATAATATATAATAACGAATAATAAAACAAATATTTTTGGGTGATAAATTCACATTAGGAGCTAAGCCTATTTTTCCTTCCGGAGTTGTGCCAATTACTTGTTAAAAACAAGTTATTCTTACGCGTAACGCCAACATCACTGTATAGTTTAGGTTAATATCTGTTGATTTTCGTATGGCTATTAAATTTGGTGTATACATTTTCATAATATTTGCGTTTTGTATGTTTTAGCTATATATACGCCTTTACGTATATATATATATATATATATACATCATGACTGTACAAGGTTTAAGTTATAAAAATAATCATTTAACATTTTATTTAGTCATCACTTAAAATTTTATATGGTGTGCTATAATGTTATGCTATTTGAAAAAATATCACTTAAAATTATGTGTAGCACATCCATATATATATATGTGTGTGTGTTAGTAGTCATGGACTACGATCAAATTATATTCATTTTTAGTACTATAGTTATAGGTTAAACAAAAATATCTAATTATTTTAAAAGTTATAAATTATAATTTATCATATTCATAAAACTTTTAAACAGTTGAGATACATTTCATTTATACAAATGCTACAATATATTAATTCAATGCCATTGAACATAAAAAATATTAGTATATGTAAAGTATATATTTTTAAACAAATCATTGGTAACTTTATAAGTTTATAACTTCTACCTCTTAAAAGTTAATAAGAATTTCATGAATGTTGATAGTCTATTTTTTATAACCTATCAAGTTATTTTACATTTAACTATGTATATATATTATCATCTGTTCAGGAAGACAAAGATCTGGTTTGAGTATATTTGTAACCGATATAATAATATAGGTATACAGATGTACCGTTATCGATGTGATATTTTTACTGTGATATTGATACAACAATAAAAAAATAATAGTGTGACCTACATATATGATGATGGGTTATCGTAGCTTCGCCCGAAAACAAATTTACGACACAATATGCGACGATGACAATGTATGTACTTATAATAATAATTGTGTATTATTGTTCGATAATAATCACATCGCGAATTCGCGAACCGATTTAAGCGCACGATCAGTTTACTTACCTACATATTAATAACAATTAGCTGATTTTATAATGTCTTTTTTTCGTAGCGAATATGCGTCGTATATCGTTGAATATTATCGATCAAAAATGTATTTTAAGATGAAAAACTAGGAAATAAATAAATGGAAAAATTATGTGACATAATAATAACCCCGTCTTCGCCCATTAGTAATGTTATGCTTTTTATCGAAAGTTTTTTTATCGCTACGCGTAGTCGTGTTTTTCTGACAGAGAGGGAAGAGATTATTCACGCGCGCATGATCGCTGCGAGCCCGCGCTATTGCACATGTCCAAATCGCGCGCTCAGTCCACTGTTCGCCGTCGCACATTGTCGATAATCGCGTAGGTAGATAAGGTACCTACGCCGCAACGCGTTTCTGTCCATCCACTGTTGCTGTTTTTTTCCGCGCCTTTATAATAACATAACTCAGTAATACACAGATATCTGTTTATATTATATTATTCTATTATTTAGATAAATAAATCGTTAATTTAAACACATCATTCTAACACTGGTTGTAAATATTATTATAATTCCTATAATCAATTTTCAAATAGGTAAATTATAGATAATTATTGCTATTATAATTAATAATTATTGTTGACAAATTATAATATGTATTAGGTATAAGTAATAGATTACTTAATAGATTCACTTACGTTCTCTTATAATATACAATTATACTATCATATCATCCGCAGCTTTTATCAGCCGGCGAATTCCTCGACAACTGCCGCGGAAATAAGTCGGATCTGAGACAACGGGCAGTTTAAAATTTTTGCTAGAAATGAGCGAAACCAAACTGTTGATTGGCAGCGATATGATCGCATCGAAAGATATGCTCAACCCGTTCGTACATCATCTGGAGCTGACTTCCACCTATGACAAATTGAAGGTAAAATCCGCGTATAATAATTGTATATAATTACATCATTTAATTCGATTTATTTTAAACAAATTAAACAATTATAAGTAGCATAATTATAGTAGTCTTGATTTAAATAGTATATATAATAGGCACATGTTATATTATGTTAATATATTTATGTATACAACTTATAAGGAATCGTATTATAAAAAAAAAAAATGATTTATTTGTTTTCTTTTGCACGTTAGGAATGATAATATATATGCGTTATATAAACGTTTTAACCGGAATATATTATCAGCTTATTATGTAATATAAATAAATAATAATTATTTTTAATATTGTATGTAAAAAGTATAAAGTTTTATTATTCTCAGCAAGTTAAATTATTTTTAGTAATAAAATGAATAAAATGGTATATATACCTATGCAAAAACATTTTATTTGGTGGCGAATACAAATATGCGGTTACAAATTTAAATAAAAGTAATATTTTACTAATTTATTGTACCTATATTAATATAATATATAATATATTATTATAATACAAGTAATATAAAAGGAGCATGATTAACTAAATAGCCAATACTTCTACCAAAGTAAAACTACAATATAATTAAAATATGAATCTTATAAACAGAGTGTTCTACGAAGATTCAATAAGTATTTAAAAGTGTCTAATAAAATAGTAAAATATACCATTGAAATACATAGTAAAACAGTGGGACACACAATACAGGATGATCATAATTTTTTGTTATACAAATGGTGAGAATAATTACGTTTTTGATATTATTTTCATTATTTTTATAACACGATTTACTAATATACTAATCATTGATCACCATGCATTTAGATATAATTATAATAATTAGTTTTTCATGTTTATATTTCATTGATGACTGAATTGTAAAATTCAAAATATTGCAATTATTGGTTACAAAAAATATGATTTTGAAATAATATTATTTAATGGGGTCTCAAATAAATGATTGGCTTTAACGATATTAATTTGTTAAAGTTAATCGTTATTGTTTTTCGCTAAATTATGTACTGAATGTTGAAATATTGTAAGCAACAAATACTACGTACGTATGAAACATACCAGTCATTTTATTACGATTTTACTACTATGACTATTATGCTATTAATACAATTGAAATTGCACATAATATTTAGTATGTGTCAAACGAGTCAAACTTAAAAGATAATATAGAATGATTCATTTATATTATCGACATTTTACGTATAATAATAGACTATATATTTTATAAATATAATTAATTACGAAAGCGTAACGTATATATTTTTTTATTAATCATTTAGATTCGCCTATATTATTTAGTATGTAGTCTGGGATAATAAGTTAACAAACGCGATTATGTGAATTACAATCAACGGACTTGTTAAAAATACACTTTATTTTCGATACATACCTAATATTACATATTACGAAAACAAAATTATAGAATTATTTTTTTAAACAAATAGTTTTTTTTTCAACTCTGTATTATTCTTACGTTAAACGAGTTAAACGATTTAGATTAGAAAAGAGATTTTCGAAATAAAAAAAACAAAATATATACGTATAGTATTGGCACGTTATTTATCATTGATTTTTGTAATATTAAATAATTACGTTAATTTTTTTGAAAGTCTTTATGGACGCAGTTTGGCGTTTAGTACCCGGTAGTTTCGCGTGTGGTGGTTATCATTCCGTGACGTAACTCGACGGGACGTACTAACGTGATTTCTACGGAAGTAAAATATAGAATGGCATAATAGTATTATACGCGCAAAGAGCGATTTTGCTTAACCAGTCATTATAATATATACAGAGCGTATATGTACCATGCATACGTATACAAAATATCATGTTATGAGTACTGTGCAATATGATTTCCACGATAACGCCAAAATATTGTATCGTAACATTTAGTTTATTATTAAATTACTCACCCATATACAAGTTTACCTTGATAATTGTTTTCCTGTTTTTTTCTTTCTTTTTAATGCAGATATCTGCAATTAGAAATTAGAATCGATAAAGTTTATAAAAGAAAATTGAGAAAATAAATAAAAATATAGTAATTCGTTATTACTTTAAAAACTTATTTTATACATTTAATAGCTAATATGTACCTACGAATAGTATAATAATGCAATATTCTCCAATTATTATAAGGAAAAAAAACTGCTAGTTAGAATTTACATTTTGTACACTATCTTTAACTATAATAATTGATTGATTAAAAATAACTCGTTTAACGTTGCAGTAAATGTTTGATTGCAGTGTCAAATTGATGAATGCGTCATCGAGATTGGATAAAACAAATTAAGTTTCATTGGTGGTTTTTTAAAAGTTATATTACCTATATAAAATATAATAATCCATTCTAGTAAATTGGATTGAGACTCCATGCACTAAAAAAATTGCACAATATTATGTGTATATATGTTTTCAAATCTAAACAATCTTCTATTATTATTCAATAATGTCTTGTATACTGCAAATGAACGTTCTACATCAATTGATATGATGGGGGTGTATTTGAAGTGTGGATACTATTACGATTAGAAATGTCTTCTAGAAAATTATTTAATTTTTCAATATTTTCAGATAACATGTAATTAATTTTTTAAAAATTATTTAAATAGATAGGCGATAATACAATAGGTTATAATTTATATGTATAAAAAAAAATGTTATGTGTATGTAGTTTTAACTGTATGTGCAATGTAACTGCAAAGTTTATTGCTCTCCATAGCACATGCCGTATAAGTATATCATTTTACTCCACATAATTAATAATTAGCAATTTATAGCAATATAGTTATAAACATAGCAAGAACAATACAAAACTTTTGTAATTTTATTTATTTTAGTGTAAAATGACATTATAGGTTACTCAGCTATCTTTTAACGTACCTAATAAAAACAAATATATAAATGCTAAACGTATCAAGTTCTGGTAATGACAAACAACATTTATTAAATAAATATTTTTATTTTTACAACTATTTAAGATACTATTCTAATATGAAGGTAATACGTTCTTTTACCAAATGCCTAAATTTTTTAATTTGTAATCATCATAATAATAAAAATGATAGTGTACAATTATATGACTATATATAGATATAGCATCATAATATTTTTTGTATTCACTATTTTGATATTTCTAAAAATTAACCACGAATAATTGTGATAGTGTATACAGGTGACAGTTTAAAATTAATATAGGTAGTAACAATAGCATTTGGGTGAAACGACATATGAAGAGTTAGATAATTAAAAATACGATTATTTTGCTACACATTGGTATTTGTTGAATTGTAATGGATCATACTCATCGAAGCATATATAATAAATTAGACTTAGTATTAATAGTATTTTTTAAACCTTTATGTTTTTATTCTTTATATTTATTTAACTTCTAATGAGAAATTATAATAGTAGTTTGGTACGCCATACGCGAATTAATATTACATTGACAAATTAATAGTACTTAGTAATATTAGTTTGGTTTACTAAAATGTTGAAAGTATTCATTTTGCCATTATACAAAATAGTCAATAGATAATAGGCAACCTATATCAAACACACTAATATATTATATTATACTTGTATAATGCCATTTTCGTTAGGTTGAAAGTTTAAACACAATATTATAGTGGGTAATATAGTTTTATTATATTTTTTCTATAGGTGTATGTTTTCAACTAAAGGTGTGTTGTTATTTTCAACCTTATTGATTTGCATATAACAATTGTATTATACGTAACCATTTTAAACTTATTGATAAAAAAAAAAAAAAACATTTTGGTTTCAATGTTTCATTTAAATAAGTCTTATGTCTTATACTATAAATCATGTTTTTATTGTAGGGTTTTGCTTGTAAATATGTATACTATTGTTGTCCTTATAACACGATTTATGGATTTATGATAAAGTTTAGACAATTTTTCGCTTGTAATATGTTAATAGTTTTACACAGGTATATAATATATAGTATTTATAATATGACAACATAATGTAGGTACATATATATATTTGCCGGATATAATTAGAAAACATTGATGTTTTTGTCATGTTCAAATTTCAATAAGTATAATATATAATATTATCATTTACTATTTACAATATGCGTATATTATCAAGTATTACTATTTAACACACAGTTCAAGTATTGTACTTAATTATTGATTATTTTATGTACGAAAAATACAAGAAAGATTTTCATATTACTTCTATTTGAAATACATAAATTCGATTTTTATTAATTTCTGAACTTTTATAATTTTAGAATATTTAAATTTAGTTCTCTTTAGATATAAAATTATAGATTTAATTTTTGTCCTAGAAAATGCCAAGTATTATTTATTATTGCCCCTGATTTTCATATTTAGTTATTAATAATAATAAATTTTAATATTAATACTGTAATATTTACTCTATATTTCTATGTTTACGAAGCATAATAGTATAAATGTTTCACATTTATGTTCGAAATTTTGTAAACCTCCGCTAAACCTTGGGCAGTTGGACATAATATTATATTGGTGTTTAATTTGAAGCCTTAAAATGTATTTTAAAATGAGTTGACATAAATTCAAACGTAAATGTAATTAGTAACATTGTCATTGTTAATAATAGGTATAGATTTGACTTAGAAATAACTATAACTATACATGTATACAAATTACAAACTACAAATTAATAATAATAATGTTTCTGTATAATTACAATTAATATAAATACATACAAAATATATAGTAATATAATACATACTCACACCGTTTCTATATCGTTAAAATTTATTTAGGTAATTAGTTCTTATATATTATTAAAATTCATAGTTTGAAGTACTTTTAAATTTTAACTATTATACTAACCTATATGAAATACGATTTTTACAATTTATTGGTTAAGCGAATACAATATTATAATATATATATTTCTAATAGATGTGTATTTGGTTTTATTTCAGACTGCTTTTTTTACTATAGTGGTTCTTCCCGTGAGAATAGTTGCCATTTTAGTATTGCTGTTTATAGCTTGGATGTTAGCAACCATAGGTCTGGTCGGTGTAAGCCAAAATGATTTATCAGAAAAACCGTTTTCTGGGTGGAGACGGTAAGTTTTATAAAAAGTTGTCGAGATTAATTATATAATACATTTATTTATTTATTTACATATTTCATATAGATTTATTAAATTTAATATTTAAATATAATATGTATATTATTGATTTCCAGATGTTAAATAAGTATAGATAAAATATAAACTAATCTAAATCATTATTTCATAACTGAATTATAGGTACCTACTATTAAGACCTTCATAATACTATATTATTCATTAATTACTATCACTATTGTAGAAGTGAGTGAGTGATTTTGGGTATCAGGTATAACCAATATGGTATAGGATGACCTCAACAATAATATATTTGAATTTAAGGAAATACTTATATCACCGATTTCCTAATTTTCTTTTCAATGGCAATGTTGTTTAATGTAGTAACTTTTACCTAGTACTTTGTACGATTTGTTATTCATTAATAATTAATAGGTAATACATTTTTATCACAATATTTTGTTCGAGTATAAATAGATAAATATAGAAAAATTTGATTTAAAAAATTAACAAAAAGTATATTATAATTACAATTTTAGCGTCAAAAATTGTTACCTATTGAAAACTATAATTGTACCTACTTATTAATAATGTGGTATTGTGGTGTAGTGGTGAATGGAGATTGTTAATAAATTAGTTTACTTGTAATATGTATAATGTACATCTGGTTGTGGTTCAATAATTTTAATATATCTGTATTTCAATAATTGTAAATTGTAATGATAAATCGAAAAATATAAGTTTTAACATTCTAGTACATAGGTATAATATAATTAAATATTACACAATACGTCTTATAATATTAGTATGAGACTTTAATTTCGCAGTAAATTATTGTTATTAGTAATAAACGTTAGGAATTTGAACAAATTTTTTTAAATAACTACAAGGCGTTTATTATAAAATATATTGTTTGTTATGTTATTTGACATAAACGTAAATAACATTTTATCTTATGATACATCTTTTAACTAGACATTAATAACTATTACAATCTACAATATTTACCTACGCTATAAAATTTGTTGTCGTTTCCTTCACCGTTGATTTGAAAAAGTTTCGATTAGTTATAACTATACAAGTATTAGTACAAAAAATATTTATTCAGTTTATGACTATATGAGTATTTTTGCGTTGAAAAGCTATTACTTTATAATTAGCACTATTTTCGGTTACAATTCATAATAATAATATCAAGGAAACATTATTTCAATTTTTCACCGCCTAAATATATTATAATAATACGTACCTAACAATATTTTCGAAAAATTAATGACATCTGCAAATGTTCAAACGATTAACAGTGGTTGGAGGAACAGAAACATATTACAAGTGTGTAATCAAACTATAATAATATCTGTGGAGGGGAGAATATTATAAGAGCACTTACCCATAAAAAAAATCCCTAAATACGCCACTGGGTGTTATAAATATGTAATATATTATAAATTTATAACCGCAACCTAGATGCGCTCGCAAAATTTCAGTCCAGCGGGTGCAAAATTGATTTAAAATCATTATTATACCTTACTTGTTCCCTAAATGTACACTACGGATCCGCATGTGTACTACGAGATTTTATTATAAAAATTAAAATGTAATTTTTGATCAAAATTACAATGTCGATAAATTGTCATTTGCACTAGCAGTTCCCCCCACCTCCCCTCTCACCATTTGCACTAACTAGTTCAATAGTCTACATATTGTTATTGTCATGGTTGGGATTTTATAGCATTTGCTTATTTTTTATGAAGTCCTTAAAAAATAGCAGAGTATGTTTAAAATTTGTTTCGTGAAAACTTAAATTTAAAATTTTATTTTGGATATTTTGTGATATTTTCGATTTTAATGCTATTTTTTGATTTTTTAAGATATTTTTTAATTTTTACCAGTTTTTTAATCAAAATTGGTCATATTTTATGATTTTATGAAAATATCAAGAATGAGTTCACGAATATATAAAGTAACGATATTATTTATTTCAAATATGCACCAATAGTGTCAGTGTACGTCGAACGTTCATTTTGACGTACAAAACTTTGCTAGCAGACAATCACAGAAAGTCCAAATTCGAAAATCTAACTAAGCATTTAATAATTCAATGTAACATTCAAGGTAAAAATGTTAAATCATACAGTTTTATTTTTAGATTCTGAGCGGAACACTTTTTTTTTTTTAAAGTAATATTTTTTTTTACATCTCTTCGAGATACTGACGTTGAAGTTTACGATTAAGTAACTATCATAATTTGTAAATGATACATTTTAGTAATTTAATAAATACAAATTTTTTTTTTTTTTGCATATTTTTAGCGCATATTTATGCAATTTTAAGTGCTATAAAATCCCAACCCTGGTTATTGTTATTATTGCAATATTTGCACGCTTCACGTATTATATTTTGTTCTTATTCAACGGTGGCGTGTGTTCGGTGGCTTATTTGATTGCATTTCATAGTCGTGTCAAACGTGTGGTGTACGTGGTCGTCCGGCTTATGTTCGGCGCGGTCGGCTTCCACCGGGTCCGGACCGTTGGCGAACAGGCCACGCGGCAGCAGGCGCCCGTGCTGGTAGTCGCGCCGCACTCGTCGTTTTGCGACGGGCTCGCGGCAATCGTCGCGGGCGGTCCAATCGTCGTGGCCAAGGAAGAGAATTCGCTCATACCGATCGTCGGAAGTACGGCACTATCCGCTTATACTAACGCGCTTTACATTGTCGTTATTACCTATAATACTAATACAGTGTACACCGTTGTGTTTCCCAACCTTTGCGTGGCCGCTTTGAGCAAACTCGTTTCATGGATAAAATCATAAATTCAATATAACGATAATTTCCAATAATTAAAAACACAGTCATAATATTAAAAATGAAAAAGAAAAATGATATCTCAAAAGTATCGAGTACTTATACGGTTATTAAATTATTTTAAATTTTTGGCTGATGGTATAACATTATTAATATGACTGTTTTCAATATAACAAAACACGTGGTTCGCCATCACAACAAATTTTAAATTTGTGGATCGTCATAACAAAAATGTTGGGAAATACTAGTATATCCCATAAGCGTGTTTAGTTTTTGATGGCTGCGGGGGGAGGGCGCTTTAAAATTTTTCTATTATTTTTTAAAAGAATACCGCGATCATCATGTGCAACTATTGTAATTTTATTTTAATTATATAATTATTGTTATTATTTACCATGGTTAAAAAATGTGTAAATCCCCCCCTCCCCCGTAAACACGCCTATGGTACCTAATACACCTAACCACCTACTAGCTTAGTTGTAACCTGCAGGGTTTTGTACCCGAATTAACCCGAACCCGTAACTCAATTAAAAATCATTAAAGTTCAAACATTCGAAATAGGGGCACGCCTCTATTTTTTTTTTTTTTTTTTTTTTTATATAAAAATTCGTACTACACATTTTTATTGAACCTACATTAAAATAATTATATAAAAACGTTGGGAGGAAGGAGACTGGTGTATGCCTTATTGCCTTATTCCATATTATTATAATTGAAATTAATTATAAATATTTTTTTGTAAAATATGATCAAGTTAGGTACATTATATTTTTTATAATATAGATTATAGATTCTAATTAAAAAATAACTATTGTGTATTCTTTGTTGAACAATTAATAACTGAATCTAAATGTATGACCATATTTATTTGCAAGTACACGCTACTTAAATCCGTATTATACACCTACTATTTCAGACTACACAATTTGTGTCGGCGGGGTTCATTAAAAAATAGGAGCTGCTCGAAATTTTTATTAACCCGAATATTATTAAATATGAAAACGTTGAATAAAACAATCTCAATAACCCGAAAAATAATTCTGCATGTTAACCTAAAAACGAATAAATTTTACAATTTAAAAATTATTCTGATACGTTATTTTGTATGTATTTTATTCACTAAATGCAAATTTGGTGTTATTTGAAGTGGCATATTTTTTGGTTATGGGTTAATTTGAGTTTTTCAAATAAATAACATTCGAGTTAATAAAGATTTCGGGTGTTTGAATTTTAAGAATTTTTAGTGGTGTTCAGTAACGGGTTCGGGTTTAATTCAGGTGCAAAGTTCTGTCTCCAAGTTATGTATTATATTAAAAAAGTTTACAATTTTCTAATTATTACACGTATTGTATAATATGGCTCAGATGATGTTGTAAATTATATAAATATATTATTTAAAAATTTATATGGAAGTTTTACTATTTTTCTATATTTACATCACATAATAATATATTATGAATTACAAATAATTTATCTACTGTACTTTTATATTAATAAGTAACTATATAGATTACATTTTTAAAATTAAAATTACATTTTTAAGTATATTCAATGATAATATTTTGTTAATTACGTTTATATACGACGTTATGCAATCAATTATACATATTTTTACAATACAAGGGCTTATATTATATAATACGAGTATTTATAGTTAGTTAAACATTATAACACTATAATATGTTTTTTCGTGTTTTTTGTGTGTATGCTACGCAGTGACGTATTTACAATAGCATGTATATCCTACAATTTATACCCACACCTGCAGAGTAAAAACAAACAACAACTATTTAAATTTACATTTTTTAACTTAAACTGTACATTTAGTATTTTATATGAAACGATTAAATATTAACTAATACTTACTCTATATATTACGTTATTTTTGGTATATATTATCAAGGGTCTAAAAAGTTATAACAATTTTTATACACTTTACACTTAGCAGTTTATATTAGTTAATTTAGTTTAGTAATGTATTTATTGTTTGAAACTTCATATTAGATTTAAACTTTTCAGACCCATAAAACAAATAGTATAATTACGTTACTGTGTAGAGTATGACGATTAATATAATATGCTTCGCTGCTGACTAATATGTGTATGCTTAACAATAATTGTTTAGTTAATCAAATTTTATACATTTACGCTGTATTGTCGTCTGCGAAGGGTGCACTATATTTTCCTGCACACTTTGTATTGATATTATTTAATACGAAAAAGATATGTTCTAAAGTATTAAATTTGGTTTTCGACATTGTATATGTTGGCTGGCGGTGAAAGATAAATCTAATAAAAAATTAGTAAATAATGTACAATTCGACCTATATTATATTAATAATTAATATTTAATACCATAAATATGAAATGTTTTGACTTATTGTGCAATATAATAGAATAAAAAATGAATTCAATCATTTTTTGTTCTTTCATAATGACATATATGATTGGTATAAATGTATAATGGTATATATAAGCTTTTAAAACTGACCAGAATATTATCTAAACTAATATATATATATATATATAATACAATATTAAAATCAAGTTAAAATTTGAAATAGTTTAAAATATTCTATATACTCGTACTTATATTTTATTTGTTTGAAATAGATATAACAAATTTTATAAACTGCTGCAGTTACCTACATGCAATATAATGTGATGTTATTATTTTTTAGTTATTTATTCTCTATTATTATTATTATTTTTTTTTTTTTAGCTATTTCCGTCGTTGGATTTGTTTTGTTGGCCGTTCTGCGTACTTAGCTGGTGGCATGAACATTGTCATTAAGGGGGTAAAAGCTTCCCGCCGGGAGGCCCCCTTACTGGTCATAGCTCCCCATTCTACATTTCTCGACTCTTGTATAAGTTACGTGACCGGGTTCCCTTCTATCATTGCGAGGATCGAGGACGCACTAAACCCTTGGGTTGGAAGTACGTGTTGCCACGATTAAAATATATCACATAATATAGGAAAAATTAATATTATTTTTTAAAGGAAAAAGACATTAAAAGTAGAAAGAGGATTGTGTTAAACACTACGTCTATAAAATATCGAAAATCCTTGTGATATTAATATTATACAATATAATATAAACATGCAACGACAATGCACGCGTATACAGAGTGATCAGAATTTCGTGTTACAGAAATAATGGAAACATTGAACATTAAAGTTCCTATTCAATTTTTATAATAAGAAATTCTGATCATTCTGTATTTTATTAGTATTATTATATAGTACCTATCTATATTATATCTAATACGTATATAGATACTTTGTTCCGCATATTAGCGCGCGTTAATGTGTGTATGTGTTTTTTTAGACATTTTTTAGTTATTTAGTTATTATAGCTTTGTATAGTATATATTTTTAAACACTCTAAACGTATAACGCGTATGTAATAATTCTAGTGTGAAAATTATATTTCAATGCATAAAATATCGATAGAGTTTGCATAATATAATTTTCGGTTCCATATAGGAGTAATAAACTTCACGCAACCTGTCTACGTTCGGAGAGACGACCCAGAATCGAGACACAATACAATACAGGAGATAATTCGCCGTGTGAAATCCGATGATGACTGGCCTCAGGTAAAAAATACTTTTTCGATCGTGAAATAATATATCATAATTCATTTTGATCTATATAAATGAAGCGTAAATTATATATATCTATATTATGTCCTATACCGCGCGTATAAATAACTGTCGATCGTTGTGGTCGGATTAGCAAACACTTAAACTGTTTTAAAATCATCTATCGAATGTGCTTAATAAAAATGCAGTGTAGGTATGTTTCGCTATAATAAAACAGATTACGCGATCGAGGATGTTCCCATAAAAATAACGGAGTTTTATATGATTCGTATAGGAATGGGGAATTGGAATTAGAATTATCATAACGATACGATATGGATACGATAGTATGTATAATTCATGATCTCATTCATGAAAAAAGTTTCACTTATAATTTTTGACGGAACGAGAGACAATATCATTTCCTAGTAGAAAACATCTAAAACATTATTTTTGATCATTTGTCCATACATTTTTGCAGAAGCAGTAAAATAGGGTTTCAGTATTTGTGAAATATATTGAAAATACTGAAATTCAATACATACGTAAACTGATCATTTTTATGTTTAGATAAAAAACTTTAACCGTTCTGCACGCGAATTTTGTTACTACATCTCATCTCATCTAAACTATACTTATAACTATAAATCGGAATATCGCTTGTACCAATAGAATCGTTCGTTGCGAATTTGTTTTCAGATTTTAATATTTCCCGAAGGCACTTGTACGAATCGTTCGTGTCTGATCACATTCAAGCCCGGCGCTTTTTATCCGGCGGTGCCCGTTCAACCGGTGTTGCTGCGGTATCCGAACAAACTGGACACGGTCACCTGGACGTGGGACGGTCCCGGAGCGTAAGGATGATTATATCGCATTATTAATATTAAATAGCTGCTGTGTACGATATATATCTAATGGCACGTTGTTAATATTTTGTTACGATGTATAGATTAAAACTCTTGTGGTTGACGATGACGCAGCCGACTACCACGGTAGAAGTGGAATTTTTGCCAGTGTATGTGCCCAGCGAATACGAAAAGCAAAACCCTAAAGCGTTCGCCGAAGGCGTTCGTAACGTGATGGCCAAGTAAGTACGCGTGATAAATATCACGGTTACATCATCATTTTGCGCATATTCCGCGTTTTACGTATTAATTACAATATTATTGTCTCTACGTAATCCGGTAAAAATTTTTTTCCGGCATGATCGGGAAAATGTTACCATAACTTGGTAACCTCTGTAATTATATTTTATGCGTTATTGTTGTCTGATTCGATTTCGTTTTTTTTATTTTTTTTTTTTTTTCAGAGCACTGGCCGTACCGACGGCAGACTTTACCTACGACGATTGCAGAGTGGCCGTGAAAGCCGGTCAACTGGGCCTGCCGATGACTTCGAATCTGATCACCGTAGAAAGGCTCCGAAGTCGGCTAGGGTGAGTCGCATTATAAGTACAATAATAAAATCGTTCGTCATTAAATTATATTAACGTGCGAGTATTTTAGAAGAAAAGGTATGTTTTGTCGTATTGTGTGATGGCTACGTATACAATTTTTGAATTCTGACACGACGTGATAAATGATAAATCGCTATATTATTATTTTATATCGATGTATCACATTGATCATAACGCTGTTTCATTTTAACGTCCGTGTGAACTTGGTTACGTTGACTTTACATAATAATATTATACCACGCGAACGATACTTTGCGTCGTCATGCCGCACTTTCAACACTATTTTCGGCTCACGCTTAGATAATTTTAACGTTTAATAATTGTCCAATATAGACTGACGCGCATTAAAATCGAGGACTCCGCTTTGGTCAAGAACATGCTGTTGTTTCAAAATCGAGAATCCCAACCGGTAGACTTGTCAGAATTTGCTAACAATTTGAATGCCACCGTCGAGGACTGTTCATTAATCAGTCTGTTCAAAATGCATTTGGAGGTATACAATTAAACAAAATTCGCGTAATTTTTACGGAATTATGTTTTGAAGATAACGTTTTGGACCTCGTTGAATATATATTTTTTTTTTTTTAGAACGAACATTTGTCGACTATAGATTTCAAAAAATACTTGTTGGCTGAATACATCTTACAGAAAGCTACTCCTAAAGACGATGTGATCGTATTGGCTTTTAAGGTAATGTGTTTAGTGTTACTATATTAAATTGTACGGTTGGTTATGTAATATATAATGTCTATCATAATACGTTTGACATATAACTGTTTATAAATTAAATATATTAGGTATAGGATTTTTCATCAATAAAATAGGCGTATTACAATGCCGTAACTAGAGTAGCATAACTAAAGTCAGAGGCCCTTAATAATAATAATAATAAAACATTATTTGACTGTTATATTTTCTCTTTATATAAAATGCAATAGCTTGAGTTTTTTTCTTCTGAGAACGATTTATTATATTCGTCGCGTAATGTCTGTCGTCATATTTCGTGGCTAGGTTAGTTGTTTGTTTTATTAATTTAAATATTCATATAAAATATTATTTAAATACATACAGTTATATTACATATTATTACTAAGTAGGTACTAATAAAGTGATAATAGTTTATTATTATTTAATGTTTTCAGTTTTGACTAAAATAAATTATAATTATTATTTTTTGTTTCATTTCATTAGCAATTGTATGTATTTCCATTAGTTTACAACAAAATGTATATGATATCAAAAATTTTAAGTTGATCTAAAAATTCATAAAAGAACGTTTTACAACTAATGCTTAGTTAGAAATAGGGAGGAATACTGGAGGAAATACTTAGAAATACTGCACATCCCAATTTTACGGCATTGGTTTAAATAATAAAGGGGAAGCATTGAAGCATTGTCACATTACAAAATGCATAATTTATAAAACCAATTTGTTTTATAGTTGTATGGTGAATGTTTTGATAAAGAAATGTTCGAGTATGTGTTGAATCTTATTTATAATATTCCAAAATCTGAAGCTTCCATCATTTATGGTCAAATGACTAACAAACCAAATGAAATAAGATTAGGTAATAAATTGTTTTAGATAGGTATATTTTTTTTCTCTGTGTGTATTAATATTATACTGATTTTCAGCGGAATATTTACAATATTGTAAAAAATATCCAGAAAAATTGGAGGCTTTGCAAAATTATAGTAAAAGTTCAGATCCTAGGAATGTAATGGACTTCTCAAGTTGTGAGCAATCACAACTGCCAGCGGTTATTGCCGATGAAAATAAGAAGTGTCAATGACATACGGAACATTTTACAAGTACAATTGTACCTGTTGCAGACTGATATTAAAAAAAAACTATTTTTAAGTTTTTAAATGTGTTTTATATTTTGTTATTTATGTACTTAAGGGTATAATAATTCAAGGCTACCTTTTTAGTTATTAAACGGTTAAGATAAATAATAAGTTTGAAAAAAATGACAAAATAAAATAATTACATTTTTTTCATACAAAACAAAATTATATTATTATGTAAATTATACTTTTGTAGTATTGTCATTCACCTGGACTTTCGCTACTACTATCTATTATTAGTTAAAATATGTTTTCTTCCCTATTGTATATATTGTTAGAAATCTTATATTGCATTGATGATTGATATTAACACAATGTTTTACGGTGCTTATTTCGCATGGACCAAAGTTTATTTTATCAAATAATAATATGTAATACGCAAGTTTGAATAATCAATGGTATTATTGAATTATTGCATAATGAGATTATATTATTCTTTAAAATATATCAACACACATTCAACCGGATGGCATAGACGCATTATGTGATCATTTTACCTCTTTTTAAAATATTAAATCTATTACAATTTGAATGTAACGTTTTAAAGCGATTTATTTATTTTTTACATGTGCCAATGTTAACTGTATCCTTGTCTGTGTGCTAATAATTACAATCAAAGTTCACAATTTGTTAAAAAATATTATAATTTGTAAAACTGGCAGCAGTAATTTTTTTCTGTTTCATTTATATTATTATATTATATAAACAAATTTAAAATGTAATACTGTGATAGTAGAATCAGTGCCGCAACTAAGTTAGGTGCGACATATTATTTTGATATAATATTCATTTATTTGGGGTCCCCATACAGAGTTGTTTTGGTCTTCACGTTGGTCCTGCTAGTTGCGGTACAGTCTATAATGTATACATTATATATTATATTCTTGTCTTTAAATATTAAAATACCTTTTAAAAATATACATACTAATATATTATATTTTGACTAATAGACTACTATTATATTTAATATTGTATGTCTCATGTTCCTTGTTCAAAGCAATTTGTAGAAATTATTGAAAATTTTATTTTTGTGTTTAAAATTGTAAACAAATTTATCCAAATATAATATTTTATTAATATAAATATATTATATATCTATAACTATATATACACTGCTGATAATTACAGTTTATACTTATTGTGTGTGTGTTCACATATCTACAAACTTTTTTGTAAAAAAAAAAATTAATTGGCTTTTTAATTGTTATTATTTTTTTAAAAAAATCATTTTATTAAATTTACTGTTTACTAAGTATTCATGTAATTTTTAAATAGTTAAATTAATGAATAAATGTAATAATTATTGATTGTTTGGAATATCAAATAAATATAACATATTGTCAAAACTCGATTATGAATTATGATAAGTACTTGTGATTTTTTAGCAAGTTAATTTAATTATTAATAATAATATTGTAAACTGTTATTTGTATAAATATGTATTTTACTATTTAATTTGATTAGTTTTACAGTCAAGAATGGGTATAATATATTCAAATTGTTTAATTAAAATAATAAAATCCACACAAAACAACTGTTAAAATTAATTTTTTATTATTTAGTTTATCCAATGGTAGATAATGAGTGATAATCAGTGATGACCAAGTTTTTAAAATCATATAGGATAAATACAAGGTATATGGGTATAATACCAGGGCCGTAGCTAGGCACTAGCAAGAGGGCTCTTGCCAAAGATACAGTATAACAAAAGTTGCAAATTTAATGAAATAAAAATAAAATTGTTTATTACTATTTTAACATAGGTACCTACATAGAAAGTTTAAGACATAAAAGCATGGTTTTAATAATATTATATAACACATAGGTAGCCATAAAATCAATGAGTTTTAATTATTATTCATAACCTATTATTATATTATATTACCTACATCTATTATCTCTTGCAACGGTTTTGCATAATACTATAAAATTTAAATGCCTCAAAGTAATTTAAATTAAAAAGCCACTCGGTGGCTTCAAATTCCAAAGTCAACGTGTAAGGTAACAACAAAAATTATAAAACTTTATGTGGTCTCAAGCCACTTTCTTCCAAATAAGTGGAACTTGTACACAGGGATGGATAGAACTGTTTTATTTTAGCAGGAACTAAATTAAAGAGTCACCTAAAAATGGCGTAAAATCGACAAAATGACAGTATTCTGCTTTTTTATTGATCGTAGGAACTTGAAATTTTTATTGAGAATTCATATAGGTGTTTTTCGGGTAGAACTAATGGTCCGATTATCACTCGTAGCATATGCTTTGCTTGAAAATGTTGTCTACTTGGTACTTTATTCAGCTCATTTTTCGAATTTCCCAAAAGTTTTTTCCCGAAGAAGCGGAAAATTGGCAATTTTTTATACACTTTTTATTATATTTTTTTTTCGTGATTTCTTATTAAGTTTTAAAAATCTTAAAAGTCTTGAAATTTTTTTTGAGTACTAACATAGGTTATTTACAAGCGTGGTAAAATTTTGGAATGAAACAGTTAATTATTTGGAAAAATATAGAGCTTTAAACGTTTTGCCAAAAAATATTAATATTACCTACAATATTGGGATTATCTGTTTGAAAATGTTATAGAAGTCCAATACTATATTATTTAATCTTTTTACAAAATATTTTGAAAATCTAAACAGTCAAATTTTTTTTATAATTTTTTTATTATTTTTTTTTTCTGATCTATGAAAACCTTTTTTTCGGGTAGAAATAATGGTTTGATTACCACAGTGTGGTATGCTTTCGGTAGCAAATCGTGTCCTCTTGGTACTTTATTTAGCTCAATTTCTGAATTTCCCATAAGTTTTTCCTTGAAAAGGAATGATAACTCCTTGAATATTGATCGTAGGGATTTGAAATTTATTTTGCAAATTTACATTTGTGGTAAATTTTGAAATGTATTATCAGTATAATATATTGCAATATATTTAGATACGCTCAGAATCGTATTTTCTAATGCAATATTATTGCATTCAAATCTTAATAATTATAATAAACCACTAATTTCTCCGAGGACCGAAGGGACGAATGAGGAAAGTCCTCAATCGGCCTTCCCATTTTTTTTAAAAATTAATTTCCTCCTCTCCTCTTCTATAAAAATGCCTGGGGACGCCCATGCACACAAGGAAGAATATGGAAATTTTTCTTAAAGATTAAAAATTACAAACAGTTTTATCCTAATCTGAAAGCTGTCAAGGATATTGATGACAACATTCTAATAGACGCAATTGAGAAAGTAACAAGATGGAAAAAAAAATACTCTGAGAAAAATTACTTTGAAGAACTACTTAATAGTGAAGTACCAATGAGACCATTACCAGCATGGATAGATTATAGGGCGGAACAGAAGGTGAACTATGTATTCATACAAAAAGTAAAAAAAGTTATCAACAGTCTGAAGAATTGGAAAGCGTTGGAATAGATGGAATACCGGCCGAACTGTTAGAATATGGCGGGGAAGTACTACACCAATCAATATATGAGTTATCTCAAAAAATATGGAACGATTAGGAACTCCCAGAAGGCCAGAAGAATAGAACAAGGCCATCGTGGTAATTATCACATGAGTTGTTTAATTTTGAATTATTATTTTCCCTCGATGTTGTGAAGAGTTTAGAGAATCTTGAGATCAAAAATATCCAAGATATGTATTTATTGTTAATTGAATAGATATTAGTTTAAATATGTATAAATATATTAGTAATAATTATATTATTCTACTGTCTAATTAAACAAATTAATTTTTATTTATGCGAAATATTAATTCGATAGACTGTAAGCAAAACGTGTCATACCTCTGTGAACGCTCTTCAATGTGAATATAAATACTCAGGGCAGTATTTAGATTTTTGCCGCCCCTGGGCAATACAAATTTACCGCCTCAACTCTCCACAAAAAAAAACCAACACATATTTTTTAAGTAAAACAGAAATAGTCAAAATGAAAAAAAGTTGTACCCTTATTTGTATTCAAATTTAGATAGAAATACATAATAAAATCATGAAATTCACAAAATATTTAAGAAATATAAGAAAATATTATATTTAAAACCATCAATAATTTGTTACAATACGGGATCGTTGCTTCTCACTAAATACGGCCTTCTAAATACTTCAATGTGAAAAAATACCCAAAGCATACGTTATGGAAAATACTCATCATATGTCGGAATACCGATAAATTCATACAAATTGATAATGATAATGATGGTGATGTGTATGTTGGCTAGGTTGACTCGGCACTCTCATGGACTGGGTTGCTTGGTCGACTGTCACAGACAGACAATGTAGATTGTATGGAACGTTCCTACGTGTGTGGCGAGTTTATTAATCGTAAATATTATAATAAATTTTTTTCATTCATTCATTGGCGTCGTATTATTTATAAAGTCTACCAAACAATATTGTGTTATTGTTTTATATTTACATTATTTGTTATTGTTTTATTATTGGTCAAAGACTTGCTACAAAAATACATATATGCGCTCATATCATTACATATTTCTATGTTTAATGATGGGTTGATCATTATTTTATATTTCAAAAATAAATAATTTATGACAAAGGATAGTCATACACATAAGCTACCTAGAGAAATATTTTTATTGAGGGGGAAGGTCTAAAATTTACTCTGCCTATTAATTATTTTTATAAAATAATTATGATAGAATTTAACCACCCCCCCCCTACATAAAAATAATAAAAAAAAGTGGAAAGGTCGATTGTAGACATTCTTCCTTCGCCCCTTCGGTCCTCGGAGAAATGAGTGGTTTATTATACTTAAGATTTAAATGCAATAATATTGCATTAGAAAATACGATTCTGAGCGAAACTCATTATATTACAATATGCTATACTGATAATCCATTCTAAAATTTTACTAAGTATGTAAATTACGAATGTAAATATTTAAAATACATTTCAAGATCCTACGATCTAAATTTAATTAGTTATCAAAAAATAAAATAATGAAACCGTAATTTTGCCGATTATCAAGAACTTTTACTTTAAAAGCGTATAAAAAAAAATTCAAAACTCTATACCTGATACGAAAATCAATTAATTGTTTCGACATTTTTTTCTTCAATAAAAATAATTTATGTGAATACTCAATAAAAATTTCAAATCCCTATGACCAAAACCTAATTATTTATCACGAAATTAAAAACTTTAAAATAATGAAACCGTTATTTTACCGATTTTGGGGAATTTAACTTTAAAAGCTTTTAAAAAAATTGTCAGTCACGATTTTTAAAATATTTTATGAAAATATTGAGTAGTATGTGATTAGACTTCGATAAAATTTTCAATGCTATAAACCAAAAATTGCCTGAAATATTAAACATTTTGGGAAAAAAGTTCAAAGTTCTAAACTTGGCCAAATAATCAATTGATCCTTTCCAAAATTGTACCACACTTGTATATTACCTATATTAATACTCAAAGAAATGTTCAAGTCCCTACGATCAAAACTCAATTAGTTATTACGAATTAAAAAAATTTTAAAAAACAGAAACCTTAATTTGCCGATTTTCCGCACATTTTTTGGTATTTTTTCCCTTCCCAAGGAAAAACTTTTGAGAAATTCGAAAAATGAGCTAAATAAAGTACCAATTAGATGCAATTTGCTACCGAAAATATACCTTTCTTGTGGTAATCGGACCATTATTTCTACCCGAAAAAGTTTTTTCATACATAAAAAAAGAAAACATCTTTGTAAAACCAATACATTCTTCGCTTCAATCAGAATTTAAAGGAGCAAAAATTTGAATTTGCCGGTACATATTTCAAGGCTAGTCTAACCCTGTATCGATGCAGTTATTGTATAGCCAAGAACACTGATTAAAACAAAGTAAATATAATATCGTTATAAAAACCGTGTATTAGCCATAGAACTAGAATCACTTTAGTTACTATACTTTATTTAAAAAAAAAAAATTATTATTTTAAAGTAAATTACCTCTTCAATAATAATCAGTTTAATTACTTTTACGTGTTGTGCGTGATTTCGTATTAATTTCAAAGAAAAATCTGTTGGTGCAAAGTAAATTCAATAGTTCTAATCGAATCATTTATATTTGCTTTTCTACGTTCTGCAGAGTACAGATGGTATTTTTAAAACTCGTTAACATATTATTGTTGTTTTGCGTCTTTATTGTTAAATAGGGCATTTGGTAGTTAGTTCGTAGGTACTAAAAAATTTTCATGTTATTTGTATATTGCATTCGAAAGTACGATTCTGAGTTAAGGTCAGTCAGATATACAATATACGAGACATTATATAAATATACTGGGGGGGGGGCTACAAAAACAATTAATAATAATAAAAAAAAAACACTGTCAACTAAATTAAAATAAGAATTTTATTTTTATAGAACTATAATTCCAAACGTCTATTTGTTTTTGTGTAAATATTTAATATATCATTAGGATCAATATTATTTGAAATATCTCTTTCTATATTAAAAATTGCCAGGGAGGAAAAACGGTCTTGAGTCATAGTTGACCGTATATAAGTATTCAATCGTCTCATTGTCGAAAATGACCTCTCACATGATGTTGAAAAAATTGGTAAGGTCAAAGCTAAATTTATAAGTTTATAGATATTAGGAAAAGTTAATATTTTTATGTGTTTTTTGAATAAATTTATTTGATTTTTTTTCAGGTTCATTATTATATTGCTGAATACAGTTTTTGCCCACCACTAATTTATCATGTTCAACACTGTTTGTGTTCTTTTTTGAAGTCATATGAACCAATTTTTTCTGTATATTAAATATACCGAACACTTTTTTATCCATTTTCGGGAAATCAATGACATGATGTTGTATATGAAACGGATGGTTGTAGATATGGTGAAAATTGATATAAAATTGAATAAAGTGATATTATTTTATAACTCTTGATAACAAAAACGCCTCACTTACGGTATTATTATCCGTAAATAATAATTACAAAAGTGATCATTCTAGTATTAGTGCTTGTGACTATTGTCATTCGCCATAAGTTCAATATAATAAGCACAATATACATTTATGTAAACGAAATAAGCAAAAATTATATATAGAATTCTGGCGGGGCTAACCCCCCCCCCAAGCCCCTCTAGATACCTATGTAGCGAGGATATCTCGGTGAACCGGTAGAAAAATACATAGCAAATGTGTTGAAAAATAATAGAAAAATAAGATATTAAATATGTTACACACCAATTGTATTGTATTATAAAATAAAGTCTGATAGAAATACTATAAACAATTATATATGTTAAAAAAATAAAATTATAAAATATGGGCCGATAAAATATTGATATCTCGGTGTGTCAAATTTACCCAATTCAGCCCTGCAGTAGAGGTGTATGGGGTATTCTTTAATCTGATTAGTTAAAAAGCCATTATGGAATTTCTCACTGGCTCATTTTGTGTCACACATATATAATAATTTCAATATAATGTGACATTATACCGTATTCCTAGCAGTGTCAGAGAGGGATAATATGAAACGCTGAACATAATGATTTTAGTTTCATTTCAATTATACCGATTAACCAAATTGTTAAATGATGTAAAACATACATGTAATGTTGTGCAAATAGGGTATAGAATTTAAAGTTCTTTATTAACTTAAAAAAAAGTAAACGAAAACATATGTAATAAGTTAACCCGACTAGTTATTATCTATACCGCCCAAAGTAAACTCAATATTTCTAATAGAATCGATTATTTGCTTTTCTACACTCAATAGACTACAGCTGGTACTTTTAAAACATAAACATATTATTACTGGTCATGAATATATATTATGCACATAAGCTAAAATAAAAGTACTTAATTTGCAGCCATATCGCATCGTGAACACCAGCCACCAGTGGCGTATCCAGGGGGGTGGTCACGGGGGCCGCGTTTGTAATATATTATTAAAAATTTGAAAATAGTATATTATGTACAGATGACACAGATATCAGTAATTCGGATAATTGGCTTATCATAGCAATCAATAATTTTTACCCGCGCTTACCATAAACATTATATAATATTACATTGCGAGGTAGTTGATTTTTAAATCTAAAAATCTACGATTTGTATTTTAGTGACAATTTATATAATTATATAAATATAACACATACCCTAAACATCGCAGAGTAGCGTTTTAAAGTATAACATAAAACATACATCCCCGAGACGTTGGCAACATAAAATGTTTAGTGGGTACTAATCATTCATTCTAAAATTTTCCCTCACTTATATACTACCCATGTTAATACTAAAAAAAAAAACTCGAACGATCAGTACTCAATTAGTTATAACGAAATTTAAAAATTTTAAATAACAGAAATCGTAATTTTGCCGACTTTTCGCCATTTTTAAGTAGTTTTTCCCCACCCAAGGAAAAACTTTTGAGAAATTCGATAAATGACTTGAATAAAATACCAACTAGACACGATTTGCTACCGAAAGCATATCCTACTTGTGGTAATCGAACCATTATTTCTACCCATAAAAGTGTTTTCATACATAAAAAAAAAAATCTTTGTAAAACCAATACATGCTTCGCTCAGAATATAATATAGAACATAAACAATAATTGCAAAAATAAAAAACCTACATTTAAAATATATAAAACATAAGTTAAACTTAATTATGGCAATAGTGTACATACACATATAAATACATATAAATTAAACTATGATATCATTTTTTTTTCAATTGTCTATCATTTATAATGGTATATTTTTTATTTGTTAATTTTTCATTTAGCTGTTTAATTTTGATTCTGGCAAAATAAATTTAACGCCACATATTTACTTTGTACCTCACCTCCATCACATATTAATATTGACACAAAAAATATTTTGACTCCGCTGTAATTGCCTCTTTTATCCCCCCCTACTTTAAACACGGGCCAGGGGATCTATTTTTGGGTTTGCACTAATCATTGGCGAATGTTTTAGTGCACTAATAGATTAGACAATATTTTTAGTGTACTGACTGAAAACCGTATTTTTGAATGTTTTTATTTTTAATCTAATATTTCGTATACTAATCGAATATCATCTAATATTTAATTTTAAACTAATCTTTATTAGCATAATACTAATTCATAATACAAATCTACAAATTATATTGGCTGTACTGTAAAATATAAAAATTTTACCCTTGTTTAAGCCTATAATTGAAGAATTAATGATTCATTGTGATTGTGTTTTGTTTATATAGTTAAAATTTATTTGTTCATTGTACACTAATATAAAATTCAAAAATAGACCCCCCCTGGTATTAACGATACCAATTACTTCAGCTTCTGCTAATGCTAAAAGAAGCTTTACCAATCTTAAAATAATCAAAAATTACATAAGAACTACAATGTATCAGAAAAATCTTATATAGGGAATTACATTGCAATTATTGCAATTGAGAAAGAAATAGCAGATTCCAAAAATAGATTTGAAAAATATAATAGACTCGTTCTTTCAAAAAATTCTTTAAATATTTTTTTTTATACCTACATGATACAATTTTGAAATGGATTGGTGGATTGTCTGACTAAATATAGAGCTTTGAAATTTATCCAAAAATATTTAATATTACCTGCAATTTTGGGTTAGGTTTGTAAGATTGCGATATTTATACCATTTCTCGATAATCTATAATAATATATTATGTTAAGGGCGTTGGATACCCACATATTCTTTCTTTGTCTAACACACACGAAACATAGGGATTTAGACATTTTCTACTTCCAACGTTACGATCGATCTAGTGATGCGACTAAGAATCTGAAAACTGATTTGAATTTGTTAATAAGTCTACTTCAGATCTATTTTCTCAGTTTTTCTATTTTTTTGCCGTAAGATCTACAAAAGTTCAACATTTAAATTATGAATTTGTTTAATTAACATTATGAAGATCTAGAAGAAAAATATCGAAAAAGTGAGAAAGTCGATCTGAAGTAGACTTAATAACAAATTCAAATCAGTTTTTAGATTCCTTATCGCATCACTAAATCGATTGTAACGTTGGAAGTAGAAATTGTCTAAATCGCTATGCTTCGTGTGTGTTAGACAGAGAAAGAATATGTGGGTATCCAACGCCCTTAAATATATTATTCGTTTGTATTATACTTGTAATTTGTTAAATTGTATAACTTACATTATAATAAAAATTTCAGTATTTGATTGTTATATTTTGGAATTATTATTATTTTACTATATTATTGTACGTCGTTGCTGTTAATTATTATATATGGTCGCACACCAGTGCCATTTAATATTATTATTCGAGTCATATACAGCGGGAGGGGTATATTATTGTATATATTTCATATAAAATAATTTTACTGGCCCCTCTTTATAGAAATTCTGGCTACGCCACTGCCAGCCACGTATGCAATTATTGCTTTACATGTTTTTATGATTATCCTAACCTCTGCAACCAATCGCAAAGCAGCCAGCTCAGTATGCGTGCGCATCGTTTAGCCAAACTAATACGAAAAAAGTCGACGAAACTATATAAAAGTCTTTAAGTTGTCTATTATTCAGTTTTCAGATTCATTATTGTGATTTCATATTTTACACTTCATAAATATTTCATTATAATGGTTTCTATTACATACACTTTATTAACTAATACGATAATAGTTTATATTATATTTCAAAACATCTACCCAGGTAACAAACTTTATTTTTATTATGATTAATAGACATAAGAAAAAAGTTCTTAATTATTTTATTTAGCATTAAGGCGATGTTTTTATACCTATGTAAATGTGACAATGTATAATATATTATATCAATAGTAATATTTAGTTTATAGGTGTATTTAACAAGTTAAATAGTTATCATACTTTGTTTTAATATTTGAATAAATCGAAATTACTTACTACCTTATATTCATACAGTAGGTACTTATTATTTTATTTAATGACTATACATTTTAAATTTATAGTTATATAAACAAAATAACTTTTTTTTTAGTTCAATTGTCTGGTGAAGGCAGCAGTAGGGGTATAATTATTTATTACTAAATTATTACTTAATTAACAAATCTTTTAATTATTATAGAAAGTTAAGTCCTCGGTTATCTGTAAAATAATTTTATACAAATAAATGAAAGTCTATTTAATAAACGATATAAATATTGTTAAGTATTATTAATATAAATAATAGCATAAACGTGTTATATAGACCTTTATTATTAACAGCATAAATTTTAATGATGTACATTTTTATTCTACTCCCTAGTGATCGGTGGATAGTCCCCAACGTTTGTGAATAGACATCCTGGTGTTTTTTTTTTTATTTAAAAATTTTTTATCTAAAAGTATAAAGTAAAATTGCTATGGCACTGGAGGTATTTTCACTCTTTGTAACCCCCCCCCCAAATATTGTCATGGTTGATAGTAAATCTATTTTAACAATTTTAAAGGTAAGAAACCTACGTCACTGGACAATATATTTCTATTGATATATATATTTATTTGTATATTATATTAATAGTACTAATAATTTATATGTAACGAAAACGAAAATGAGAAAAATAGATATGCGTATCTTTAATTTCACATCATACCTAGTTTATTAGATAAATCATGGGATGAACGAGCGAGTGAATAGTGAAAGGGTCCATCCATTATGGCGTCTATGAACCTTTATGACCATCATAGTTGCGTGTAAGGAAGTGCAAAAATTGTTACCAACGTTTTGCTTAAAATCGTATTTTTGAATGTAACATTGCAATACTGTAATTGAAATCTTAATTATAATAAACCACAAATTTCTGCGAGGGCCTTAGGGACGAAAGAGAAACGTCCAGATTCGACTTTCCCTCTTTTAGATTCTAAACGGAGCGAGAAATGTATTGTTTCTACAAACATTTTTTTTTTTATGTGTGAAACATTTATTTAGGTAGAAACAATGGTCCGATAACAACAAATCAGTTCCTCTATCCGTACCAAATTTCACCTTGTTGGTACTTAAATAAGCTCATTTTTTTAAATTCTTAAAAGTTTATCCTTGAGAAGCAGAAAATTAACAAAATTACAGTTTCCGTTATTTTAATTTTTTTTATTTCTTGATTTTTTATTAAATTTTAATCGTTGGGACTTGAAATTTTTTTTTTTTACTATTCACATAAGTTACTTACGTTTAGTTAAATTTTGGAAGGGATTAGTTGACTAATTATTGTGTATATGACTATGTATATTTGGCTAAATATAAAACTTTACAATTTTTCCAAAAATTTTTAATATTACCTGCAATTTTTACTTTATCGGTTTAAATATTTTATCAAAGTCTAATCATATACTATTTTATCTTTATAAAAAATATTTTGAAAATTGTAACTGATAAATTTTACCATAAAATGATAACTCCTTGATTATTGATCGTAGGAAATTGAAATTTATTTTACATATTTCCATAAGTAATTTACACTCGTGGTAAAATTCGGAATGGATTATTAGTAAAATATATTGAGAATCGCTCAGAATCGTATTTTCTAATGCAATATTATTGCATTCAAATCTTGATAATTATAATAAACCCTCTTTTTTAATTTTTCATCTCCTTTAGTACTACCGCTACTATAAAATCTCGCTATAATATTGTATACTGTAAAATTTTACTTTTAAATGCATATAATTAATAGTAATAATGATATTTATAATTTTTTGTGAAGGACGTTCACATATGACGTTCCAAGGTGAACCTTTGCAAAATCTAGGTAAATAAATATACTGTATAAATTTATATATGAAGTAAACATTGGTCTTAAACTAAATTTATATAGTTTTTATAATATTAATATATCAAATTATTAGAAAAATATTGCTAATAAGTAGTTATTTAATATACAATCATAAAATAGTAGAAATTAATAACAAATTACCTCGGTGGAGATAGTATTGTCCCATAATTATTTATTAGACTGTACAAAAAATTTGGTAATCCCAAATAATTTATTTATACAGCTTTTTTTATACCACAGACTATATGAAAATTATATTCATATATTTTCTTCTACGTCCAATACTGTAGCGCTATCTATTGAATTATAATCATACGTAAATTGTATTATTACAATCCCTACAATAATAATTTTATTATACCAGTTTTATCGTGTTTTCTCGAAAAATAAATTCTCAAATAAAACATTTTTAAAGTGGTGACAATATAAGTGGTTTTGAGATCATACCGTTGTAGTTTACAACATAGGTTTATTCATAATTATTTTCACGTCTATAATTTTTTTTTGTTTATGTTTTAGAAAAATTAACTTAACTTAACCAAATATATTTGTGTTTATGTACTTTATGTTCATAATTGATCAACAACTACAATTGGTGTTCCCAAATATGGGGAAGACAAAAAAGATTGGGAAAAGCTTTTGAAAAAAATTTGAAAATGAGTTATCGTGTCTGCTTTGAACTTTTTAATTTAATATAAGGATAATAAGATGGAGTCAATATATTTGAACGAAAAAAATTTCGAGTGTAGACCACTAGGATCACCCTAAGATCATATTTATTTGATGAAGTACAAATTTATTCCCTTTATTTCGGGTTTCGTAACGCAACCATACCACAGACTACTTGACTATTTTTATATAGACTATGATTATACTGTCTAGAGTCGTGTAAATAATTATTTTATTAAAAATTGTAACTCTGATCGTCTTTTATTCCTGGAATCATTTTTCAATTTTTTATTTTTTAAATTCCCTATGCTCCAGAAAGCTTCATAAAGGACAGATTTTGCGGCTACTTATCTGCCCGGAATCTATTGAAAAATGTTTCAGAATTTTCCGACTTACTGTAGAGAGAATAATAGTGATCATTTATAAAACGTCTCCAAGATAAAATATTATGAACATTTTTTTGAATTTCGATTTGCCTGTAGAGCACAGTTTGAGACAGATATTTCAAATTTTCAAATTTGATAATGGTTTTTTCCTAGTAAAAGAAAAATAGCCAAAAAATGGACAAAATTACGATTTCAGTAATTTTTTATTTTTTATTTTTTAATAACTAATTAAGATTTAATCGTAGGAACGTGAAAATTGTTTTGAGTATTCACATTGGTGATATTTAAGATTAGTTAAATTTTGGAACTAATTGGTTAATTTTTTGACTAAATATAAAACTTTATACTTTTTCCAAAAATGTTTAATATTTCCTTTAATTTGTCCTTTATCGGTTTGAATATTTTATCAAAGCGTAATCATATACTACTTAGTACTTACTCGTTTTACAAAATATTTTAAAAATTGTAACTGACAACTTTTATGATGAAATGATAACTCCTTGAATATTGATCATTGGGATTTGAAAATTATTTTACATATTTCTATAAGCAATTTACTCGTGAAAAATGTGGAATGCATTATCTGTATAGTATATTGATATTCGCTCAGAATCATAATTTCTAATGCAATATTAATGCATTCAAATCTTAATAATTATATTAAACCCTCTTTTTAAACTTGCCATCTCTATTAGTACTACCACTACTATAACAAGCTCGCTATAATATTGTATACTACAAACTGTAACGGTACTGTTTATCTAGTAAACGTCCGTCGATAGATTTGACTAGTAGAATCCTGAGGATTTAGTTGGCTAAGCTATCTCTGCACTAGAAAATCTAAAGTTCTCTATTTAATTTATATAGCCCTACAGAGACTCCCAGGGCTCGTATTTAATCTCAGTTCGAATAAGTAAATTCTTAATTTAGCAACACAATGGGACATATATATTTAGCAACGAAATACCTATGTAATTATATATATATATATATAAATTATACACCTGATATCTGGATCCAAGCGATTGACCGATGGAAATCCGGATGACAGGCGGAGACGACGCGCACAGACAAAAATGATTTAAATAAATATAAAATAATTTAAGTATAAAATTATAATTTAAACCTCGCGCAATGACGGTAATAAGTCGACTCTCGTATTTATTTGTTTATATTATTCTCGTGTTGTATATTGCGTCTCCCCACCTGTCATACGTACTAGGATCGGGTGGTTAAGAATTTATGCCTATTCGACAAAAATTGGAGCAGCCGTTTGAGTCGCATAATGTGACCGTAACAAAACTATTACTTTTAAATGTAAATAATTTATAGTAATAATGATATTTATAATATTTTCTGAAGGAAGTACACATAGGTCGTCACAAGGTGGACCTTCGAATGAGCCAGGTAATTAAATTCACTGTATAAATTTACATATAAAGTAAACATTGGTCCTAAATTTAATTTATATAGTTTTTTAAAATATTAATATAGTTAATAATAAGAAAAATATAGCTTATAGTTATTTAATACACAATTATAAAAATGGTAGAAATTAATAACGAATAACCTCGATGGATATAGTATGGTCCCACAATGATGTATTAGACTGTACTAAAATTTCGGTAATTACAAATGTTCTATTTATTCAGATATTTTTTATACCACAGTCAATATGAAAATTGTATTCATATATTTGATTCTACCTTCAAAATTGTAGCGTCATCTATTAAATTATAATCAAACTTAAATTTTATAATTGCAATTCTTACACTAATAATATTATTATACCGATTTTACTGTGTTTTCTCAAATAAAACATTTTTAAAGTGGTGTCAATATAA
>CM023360.1:37119525-37169089 GCA_013282895.1 Eriosoma lanigerum
GTTAATATTCCAATAATCTTAGACAAAATAAAAACAAACTAAAATGTTTAAATTTTGCTATAATATATTGATATTAATTATCAACTATATATTATAAAAAGTGGGAATGTCGATTTTTCGGTAAAACGAAACGGTAATTTTATATCGACTAGTTAAATGATAAGTCTTTTTTTTTCATTCTCTTTTTATCAATACATATAAAGCATGTTCCATCTATAGTTCTATAAATAGAAAAGGCAGAAAGGTCAATTTGGGAAATTCCTCCTTCGTCCCTTTGGTTCTCGGAGAAATTAGTGGTTTATTATACTTATGATTTGAATGCAATGATATTGCATAAGAAAATACATGCACATTCTTGCGTGCGTATTACTATAAAATATAGCAGCTAATAAAAATTATGTTAGGTAATGTTTCGGCCAAAGATTGTATGTCGTATATGTTCGACAACAGTTGTAAGTATACACTGTACATTTTTTATTAATTTTTACAATTTACTGATCCAAAAACAAATATAAATATACTCATACAAAATACAAATATTATAGTTAAATATAAATCGGTTAATTAATTACAATTATAACATAAAATATCACATTAACTATTTAAATTTGGCGACAATTATTGAAATATCGATTAGTGAGATCGTAGTGAATAATATAACTGTACACTATTTCATTTAAGAAAGAAACGAATGTCAGACAAGAGTTTAGCGCATCTCCATTCTGTACCCTATCAACTATCTAGAACCAATATTAGATGTCATAAAAAGATGTGATTACGCGGACGGCCGTCATTAACAATACCGGTAGCGTATGCATGTGGATCTGTTTAATTTTATACGAATAACCAAAAATTTATCTAGACTTTTCTCCTATGACCAATATATTTATCTAGATAAGATAAAAAGATAACTGTATTTAATCGAGATTAATTATATAAATAAGTTTATCTAGATTATTCAAAACGCTGGTTCTGTTTATACGTAGCATCATTAGTAGTATCATTGTTTATAGAATAGTCTATTGTATAACCAATGGCAGCATGTATATTGTATAGTTGTCGGCAGCAGCACTGACTTATTAAAAGAAGGTTATTCTGTCAGTCATCAGTGTACATGCGCGAAACAGTACCTTTCTTAAGTGGTAAAGCTGTATAGTCTTATAGGGTATAGTGTGTAGGAAGTATGATAATATTAGATTAATATAGGTTGTTTGGACATAGACACAATTAAAAGGAGATTACAACCTAAGTTAACTTAACTTCAAATGTTATTCATACAAAAGCAATAGCCAACACTTCCGTAATCTTTTGACGAGAAATTTCATTGATAATAGTTTTCTAAAATAAGGCTCCGCAACATTGAAATTGCCTAAGGCCTCACAAATCAAAACAGCGGCTCTGGACAAGTATCTATAATACGATTTGTCATTAATCAGTATTTTACATAAATGGAATATGTAAAAAAAATTGATGCTGTTAAAATGATGACCGTGAGAAATAACGCAAATTATGTATAGATTATAAATAATTTTTTAAAAAAAAGCAATGATCATTTTTTTTACAGTTTTCGTTTAGAATTCAATGTAGACAAAAACCTGTATAATTAATCTTCAAGAAAACTACTATACTTATAATACAACATTTAGTAAATTTCGCTTATAAATAATAACATATAAATTTATGCGTTCTATTTCAAAAATCATTAAATTAATGTATAGTAATTATTGTTACATAAAGTAGTAAAAAATAATAAATTGGTTTCTTAAATTCTTTTATTATATTATTATTTATTATTATACAATAAAATATAAATTCACTATTATTTTAATATAATAAAAATGTTTGTCAAATTATTGTTCTGATAATTAGTTTATTTGTGAAACAAAATCCTGAAAACGCATAACAATTTTTTTTATAGGACATAATATTATAAAAAAGTTAAGTTATTATATATGTTTTCTCATTTTCAGTAAAGTTTTCAATTAAGGAAGAAAATGGAGGTATAATTTATTAATAATAAAAGAGTTTTGATAAATATAAATTGGCTAATCGATTAATATTATTAATCGTAAATATTTGTAGGTATAATATACAAATTATGGCCAACTATAAATATATTATAATTAATTATTAATGTTTTATCATATATTTTATTCAAATATTAAATGTACTGTATACAGAGTAACCCAGGTTTATTTACTAATTGCAATATTTCCGCAAAACATTACAATTTTTGAATGCAGTTTTGCAAATTTTTATATAGGCAACAGACTATAATATTACCTTGCTTAAAGAAAAACATCACATGAAAAAATGTTTTCTTTATTATTAAAAAAATGTTAAACTTGAAGATAGCCATTGTAAAGAGTATATTTTTATGAAGATTTTGACGTGTCGATCTCTTAATTTAATTAAGATGTCGATATTTAGGAATTTTATTTATTTATTGGAAAAATTATATTTCTGTCGTCATTTTTATAGCGTATATATCTCATATAATGTGTGATTATATTTTGGCCTGCAAAATTCATATTATCAATATTATGATAATTGATAAAATTTGTAGATTGATATTAATTTTTCGATAAATTTTATAACTGAGAATCTACAAGACCACAACTGTCTGGTTGTTTTAAAGTTTTCAGGAAGACCGTTCAAAACATCAAATATAAATTTTTCTTCTATCCGACATTTTGCGAGTTCCATCCGTTGGAACTAAAGAAGTTAGAAAGAACTTTAGAACTAAAATACTTTAGCCGTTTGCGGCTAAAATCTTTAAATATATCCATTTTCAAAACCTCGATGTTTTAATACGTTTACAAATAATTGTACATTATTACTAACGTACACGAGAATAAAGACAATTTACAAAATTTTATGGAGTAAATAGATAAAATTATATTTTATTTATATCAAAATTAAACATCCTTACCCCATATGATTATTTTACATTTTCATTTAACTTATATTTAAGGGTCTTGAATTTTTAAATATTAATACACTAATAATCCATGAATTGTTTACTAATGAGCCGCAGGTTTCTGACAGCTGGTTTGGATTATTAAGTTACCAATGTAGAATCTTTGTATCTAATATTATTTTTTATAATTTACACGCTATTGGATTTATTGTATATTTTATTGAATATCACAGATATTGTATCAGATAAAACCGAACGTATATACAGAAAAGATCATCGAGATATTCTTTCCTACATGGTATTAGATAAATTATCAAATTTTTCCAACATCAGAAAAGCCATAAATTTTAATTTTAATTTCAATATATTATGTTATTTTTTTTTCAAATTAAATAAATAAATAAAATGTATGTTTTATTTTTTGTCCAGCCTTCCCCCAAAATATAAGTATATATACAAATATAGCACTGTCTTGTAGTTGTTCTTTTAAATTAAAAACTAATAGCATAATTATTAAGCATAATATTGTAAAATACCATGGTCTATGATGCATAAGTTCTGATACTTTTCTTTTTTCAACTGATTTTATAAGGAATGTTACTAAAAGTCGAAATATTAATTAAATCAAGAGATGGGTACGTCAAAATTCTCAAATATATAAACTCATTAATGTGGCTACTTTATATTTTACATAACTTAAAAATAAACAGTTCATTTTTTATGAGACGGTTTTTTTTTTCAAATAAGTAATGAATGTAATATTATTATCTGTTGCCTAAATAATAATTTTAAAACAAACTGCGTTCAAAAATGTAATTTTTCGCAGAGATATTGCAATTAATAAATAAATAGATCTGGGTCACCTATAAATAACATTTTATATTATTGTAAAACTTAAAATTAATTATATTTTTTAATAACTTTTTTTTTATTATGATTTTGTACGGATAAAATTTTTGATTTGCAAAATTTGGAATTCTTTCTTAAGGACTTGATTTTTTGCATATTTTTATATATTCATAGTTGCATGGAATTATTACAAAGTTATTAGCAGTTTTGTTAATCTTGGTAAGTGTAGAAAAATCGGTGTTAACAATAACTTTAAAATTAGTTCAACGACGCCTACACATATTTTAAAGACCAACAGTTTATTTAATATACATAATTTATATATTTTTATTTAAAAAGACATTATACTCGAATTTGTTGGCTTATCTATTGAAGAACATAGCAAATTTCTGGTGATGTAGAAATTAAATTGTGTCATTTCAGTTAGGTTAACTGCCAAATTTGGTCCAAAATTGTATAATCAATACATTTATCACAATAAATAAAACCTATAATTTGTATTTATGACATTAATTTATATTGATAAATAACTTAAGGATTATATAACCCAAAGTAAGAATCTTCAAAGTATCTATTTGATAATATTTTTAAAGGCGGAAAATAATAATTTCAGATAATTTTATAGGTATTAGGACTTTCTGCTCAAGTACGTAATATTTATTTATTTATAATATTAATAGTTGAGCTAAATTACTTAATACAATATTTAATGTATGTATTTAAAACACGATTATATTATGTAGGTATATTATTGTAATAACGTAAAAATAAGAGGGATAATAGGTAGACGTTATATAGTATGTAAGTGAAGTTGGGTATGTAAATTTTAAACGTTATTACCTTCTTCTTAATGGTCAGGGGATTTCAGGGTAGTGAGTCCAAAAGTCAAAAGTCAAAGATGGATATATTAATATCTAATTCTTTACAATATGAAGAATACAATACTATACTATACTACTTTACAATACTATATCTATGGATCAAGTATTAATCTTTTATTTAACAAATGTATTAATATCAATCAATAAAATTATGTATGTGTGAGGATCATATATTCCGCTTACCAATATTGGAGGTTATTATTTTGTTATATTGATATAAATTATTCTAATTATAAAAAACTACGGATCACGTATTCCGCTTGTATGTAAATTAAGTGTTATAACAATCTTCCTTTATTTTTGATTAATATTTGCGTATCTCTTATTAATTATCTAACCTAACTGTTGCTCTCTAATAACAAAACAACTGCAATTTTTATAACGTCCTCCTATTATTTTATAATTTATAATAATGACTATTAATATAATAGATAATAACTCAACTGGTAAGTATTGTTTATTATTAATTATATTATTTATTTTTATATAATATAAATGTAATTTTTTATTTACAATAACTTTTAAATAGTGTCTTGTTCATAAAGATTATATTTTATCTATGAATTAATAATTAAATTTATAGATTGTTTGGGTAAGTTGAGATCTTCATTAATACATTGATATTTTCGATACTTATTTACCTTATAATATAAATTAAATTGAGTTACATAAAACTACTTTCACAATTATTGGTTGTAATTTTTGTGTTCAATTTCGTTGTCCAAGTAATAATATTCAATGCATACAGATAAGGTATTTTGACATCCGCAAGTTGGATATTATACTCAAAATACTAGGTTTATTATGTACATTATCCACTAAAGAATCGTTAATTGGGATGTCATTTTCCCATTCTTCCTTCCACGGATCGGGCTGGAGACTTCTATGGTTCTTTATTGCTTCTAATTTCGCGATAAAGGGGCGCCGGGACCTGAGTCTTGGCATTGCAACTCCATATTCATGAATTGGCAATACTGGGTTATTTTGTATTTTGTCCGTAATTCGTAATACAGTATTTTGTCGTCGAATATGTGGGGGTTCGATGTTGGCTAAGACTGATAACTACTGTACTTTAGTGGATTTGACTGTACCAGTAATAATTCGGAGACCTTTCCGCAGTTTGGTGTCTATTAGTCTACAGTGGGTACTTCCTTCCCAAACCGGAGAACAATACTCAGCCACTGAGTAAAGTAATGCCAAGGTTGATGTTCGCAGGACCTGAATATTGGCTCCCCAAGTGGTCCCGGCAAGTTTGGAAATTAATGCAGTTCTCGTTTTCAGTTTGGATGCTACTTTCTACAGGTGATGTTTGTAAGTTAAAGTACGGTCAAGCGTAATGCCTAAATAAACTGGGAGTTTATCATATTTTACTCGGCGGCCGCAAAAGTTCACTGTGAGCTCTTGATTGGCCGCTCTGTTGTTAAGATGAAACAAGGATACTGTGGTTTTCAAAGGATTTGGTTTTAATCGCCACCTTTTGAAGTAATTTTCAAGTACATTAAGATCTTCTTCTAAGGTTTGTTCTAATACGTCAGTGTCTTTGGATTGCGTTGCTATGCATATATCGTCAGCGTAAACAAATTTATTAGATAATGTACTTGGGAGATCATGGGTATAGATGTTAAAGAGTGTCGGAGCTAGAACTGACCCCTGTGGTAGACCATTGTTAAGTACGCGGGACTTGCTGGCTCTATTACCCAATAGTACTCTAAAGTTTCTATTGCCCAGGCTATTTCCTAGGTACCTTAGTAAGAATTGGCAGGGTATTATTCTTGCTAGCTTGAGTAGTAGGCCGTGCTTCCAAACAGTGTCATAGGCAGCTGAAAGATCAATTAATGCAGCACCGGTTTTAGTATTTATATTATAACCTTTTTCTAGGTAGGATGTTATAGCAAGGACTTGATCACAACAGCCTCTATTTGGTCGGAAACCTGCTTGGAATATTGGAATAGTCTTTTCCACAATTGGTTCAATGCGCTTTAAGATTATTCTTTCCATTAATTTTGACATTACGGAAATGAGTGAAATGGGGCGATAGCTCTTTGGGTCGTCGTCTGGTTTGCTTGGTTTACGGATTGCAATTACATCAGCTTCTTTCCAAATTTTTGGGACTTTCCCAGTTTGGAAAATGTCAGAGTATACGCTCGCCAGCCATTGTAAAGCTTTAGGGCCAAGATTATGTAAAAATTCAGGATGGATGCTATCTTTACCTGGGGCTTTCCCTGTTTTGATGTCGCTAATGGCAGCTATCAACCCTTGAACACTGAAGCATTCTTTGAAGATAGGATGAGGTTTAGAAGTAGCTAGGATCTTCCGTAATTTATGTTTAACTGATTTATTTTGCTCTTTTGACACAGTTCCACGAGAATTTTCGATTAGGATCGAGGCTATTGCCTGTGGCTTTATCTTAGTTTGTGGGTTTTTAAATTTATTTTTGCCATCTAGTCTTTTTAGTAATGCCCACGCCTCACGACTACTTCTTTTCATGTCAAGACTTTCAACCGTTTCGATCCATCTCCGACGTCTGGCGTCATCCAGTGAGGCAAGTAGTTTTTTCCCTTTCTCCGCAGTTTGATGTGAAGTATAATCATTGTATAATTCTTCAGATTCAGCAGTCCACCCAGGTATGTAGTTTTTTCTGAAACCTCTTTGAATATTTATTTTGGCTGCTTTGAGTAATAATTTTTGGAAGCGTGGCAGTGCATTCAAACATCTGGGTATGCGATTTATATTTTTTCTATATACACCTTAAACTGTTCCCAATTAGCTTTACGGAAGTTCCACCTAGAGATTGGTCGTGAACTATTCAGTTGGAAACTAAGCCCAATTTTGATCATAATTACCCTGTGTTGGCTATTGGGAAAAGAACCGATGATAGCTCTTTCTGCTGGGAAGGGAATACCCTTATCATCGAGCGTTATCATAGACAGATCCGGGTTATAACCTGCATTCCACCTCGCTGACCAAAATGTATATAGGCCTTTAAGATCCTGAAGTATATAGAGGTCAGATGCAGAGATCCAATCTAGGAGAACTTCTCCGTCCTCGTTACTACTATCATAGCCCCAAGTGGTGTTGTGACTATTGAAGTCCCCTGTAATCAAGGCAGGCTTGGCGATTTCTGCAAGTGAATTTTCTTCCTAATTTACGTTTGGTGGTTTGTAAGTGTTATAGATGTTGAATCCATTTATGTTCACTGCTATGGTGACTATATCTCCTATAATTATGGGAGGGGCTGTCCAAAATTGTAAGATGTTTGACTTGATGTAAATAGATAAACCATATTTATTGTGTTGGTGTTGGCAGGCAAGATTGAATCCACTGATGATGAACTTGGATATATTGGAATTCGGAGCAACATGGGTTTCTTGTAATGACAGTATGGAGGCTCCATATTCTTCAGCTAGCTTTTGTAAATATTCGCATTTTGCCTTTGTTAGCCCTTCGACATTTATTTAGAGTACAATTAACTCATAGCTGTTTTCGTCAGTATGACTTAAAACATTGTCAGAGCCCTTACAAGGGCTATTTTCGATAAAGTGTGGAAAGATTGCATTCATTGTCATGTGATCACTAGAGTGATGGACGACGATCTGATTGCTGGCTATCGGTCGGCTTATCTACTTGGAATGTAGAGCGAGTGGCAAGGGTGGCCTCGTGCAGGCTGCCAGTTTACACCCCCATAATAACCATAATAACCAGTGTTGTGTGTTATCTCAAAAAAATATAGTTATCTTTTTATTTTATCCAGATAAAATTATCTAGATAAAATATAGTTATCTTGTTATTTTATCTAGATAAATAAATAGGCTATTTGAAAAAAATCATCTAGATAATTATTCAATCACTGATTTAAAAAATGTTGATACATAATTATTTTAAAACACGCTTTGTAAACACTATTTATAGTCTTAACATCAGTTTATAATTAATAACAATAATATTTACAAACTAATTATATATTATCATGATAATAACAACTATGGTTTATGCCGAGTACGAACGTTAGATCTACAATATTAAATATTAATTATCTGTTTTTTTATCTAGATAAAAAATTAAGTGTTATATATTTATCTCATCTAAATAAATTTAAAATCAATTATCTGTCATCATATTTAGATAAATTATGGGTTATTTTTGTACAATACTGCTAATAACTAACTTTTTATACATATTTTTACACGATGCATCACAACAGATAACCGTATTCTATTGTAATTTATAATACTATTTTTATATACCAGAAACTAGTTCTTGAATAATAGAGCTAAATTATTTTCTTATAGTTTTGTATGTTACCTCATTCAAAAGTAAAACACAATCGAACTATTTTCCAATATTCTTTATCGACCCAAAGCACAAACTGTATCTGTTGTAATAACAATGCATAGTTAAACAGTGCTACACAATAAATTATTTAAATACTTAATTAGTTGAAACTTTAATCGCAGATTGCATAAAATTTAAAAAAAAAAACTAATTTAATGAAACAATTTACATATTAATAATATGTATAAAGTATTCAATAATAAAAGTAATAAAAAAAGAATGGTCGATTCGTGACATTACTTATTCGTTCCTCCGGTCCTCAGAGAAATTATTAGTGGATTCAATGATATATTCGAAAATACGATTCTGAGCGGAACTCATGTTAACTTATGACAGTTTTACAATAAGTATATTATACTGATAATCCATTCTAAAATTTTACTACGTATTTAAATTACGTATGTGATTAATCAAAAACGTCCGTATGTTAAAAACTGTATTAGTTATCCTAAGATATTGAAAATCAAATTCATAAAAACCGCAATTTTACCTTTTAACCGTTTTTCCGTCATTTTTTGATATTTTTTCTTTTATTCAAGAAAAATCTACCAGAAATTCGAAAAATAAGCTGGATATGGTATCCAATAAAGTATCAAGTAAATGCAATTATCTACCAAAAGAATATCTTACATATGCTAATCTAACCACTATTTCTACCCAAAAAAATGTTTTCAGACAAAAAAAAAACATTTTTGTAAGACATTATTTTTCAATACATTTTTCGCTTCACTTAGAATCTAACAATATTTCATATATTTGATAAATACTTTTATATAGATTTTATTTGTGATGCACTTGATGTATTATTAAATATTTTCGTAGTTTATAAAACATGTACAAATTATATAAGTATAAAGAGTTTTAGTACCAGTTGTCATAGTTTATAGTCTTATTCGAAAATTAAAATGTCGTGCTCATAAGCTCATAAACTAGACACTTTTATTAGGTTGGCTCGTACCCCAGTATTTGTAAATAATTAATTTTGAATAGTATTTTAAACACTACTTAATTATTAAAAAAAAAGTATTTAAAATACTCAACAAATATTTTCAAATCCAATAAATTTAAGTAATACTCAAATTTAAAAAGCATTTTAAATACTTTTCGAACACCTCTGTTTTTGATAATTGGAAAATGGAATTAAATATTAAATGGTATTTAATATTTTTATACCTTTATTTAAAATATCTTTATTAAATTTAATTATTTCAAAATCATAATTTGGTTTTTCATTTTTAATATACAAACATGGAATTTAAACATAATTAAACAATTAAATTTTAAATTTTAAATTTTTTCAAAGTCTGTCATATACTTATATTCAGTGGCGGACTGGACGACCGAGATACCGGAAATGAATTAAAATATTATTTAATAGGAATGTATAATTATAAAACATAAAAGTCCAAATTTTTGATTATTTTAATATGCGAGACCAGCTTGCTAGACAACTTATTGTTACAAGTTTAAAAATAAAATAGAAAAAGTGGGAATGTCGATTTTAGGTGTTCCTCATTAATCCCTTCGGTCCTCGGAGAAATTAGTGGTTTATTATATTTAAGATTTGAATGCAATAATATTTCTTATTATAAAATAGGTTGATTTCGCGTCGTTTCCTCAGGGGCCGTTCCGGGGTTTTTAAATAATTAAAATTTACCCGATTTCCGGACGTCTTCGTCGTGGCCAGAGTTCGCGGTCACTTTTTCGAGCCGGATCTATTGACAGGGGTTGCAGAATTTTCCGACTTACGGTTATTCCGATGGAAGGGGATAAAAAAGATTAAGTTGGCTGGAAGAGAAAAACTTTCGTCGCATCCGTGGCGTTTTGCCTTAGAGGATGATAAATAGATATTTTGGTACAGGTTTTGAGTATAATATCCCACTTGTGGATACCAGCGTAACCTATCTAATACATAAACCAAAACATTTAATTTTTACTATAACTACTTTAAATTCAATTTTTTTATTATAAAAATCACCATGTGTTTATAAATTAAATGTGGAAATATCTATTTACATTCATAAATAATAAAACCTTAGAAAATTTAAAAGAGTATGGTATACATGGTAAGAATTATTATTTATAAAACTACTTATGTCATAAAAGTTTTTTATCTTACATTTAGAATAATTATAAATATTGTATTTTGAAATTATTAACTGTATTAATTTAAAATGTATAATATTCTGCTATAAAAATAATAATATTTCAAATTATCTCTTTTTTTAATATATACTTATTTAAAATAGATAATTCTATTAAATTTAACATTTTAATAGATGTTATAGAAAACAATGAATTAAGTGTATTAAAATAATAGTAGTGCAGTATTCTAAATATCGTATTCGGTATAATATTCAAATATACTCACTATCTTTATAATGTATTAAATACATATTAGAAATAGTACAATAGTTTGATTAAATTAAAGTACCTATATTTATAACAAAGTAATTTACAAAAAACCTCTATCTATCTATGGTAGTTTTAATTCAATACTTGTCTCAAATATCTTATATAATTTTAAATTTATAAAATACAATTATTACTAAAGAAAATATGGAAAAGGAAGATGTCTTCAAAATCTTATCTCATAATTTTAGTGAGTATAATAAACTTAATAATTATATAATCATATTAATTTATCAAAATAATTCATGTCTATAGAAGATCAATAAATATATTTTAAATACCAACATATTGATTATAACCTGTACAATTATTAATCATTTCAAAACAAATATGGTTAAATATTAAAAATCAACACTCTATTAATAAGAAAGAAATAATGAATTAAATATATTATGGAAGTATAATGTTTCGAATAAGAAATGTAATGTTTTTGTTTTCACACATTTACTTCATTATTTCCTCATAATGTGTTGTTTTTCAATTTTAATTTAAAAGTTACTATAGAATCTAAAAAAAGTAAGTAAGAAAACTACTGTAACCAGTTTCTCAATTATGTTAATATGCGAATAATATCAAAGGTAATTTAAAAATAAGTGAACAAATTAAGACAACTGCAGTTGAGCTAATAAACTAATTTAAATTATTATCTTGTTAATGAAATGATTAAAAGTGAAAAGGTCGTTATTGGATGTTCCTCCATCATCTCTTCGGTTCTCGGAGAAATCAGTGTTTTATTATATTTAAGATTTGAATGCAATGATAATATATTAGAAAATACGATTCAGAGCGAAACTCAAAATAATACATTATAATATACGGATATGTCGTTCAATAAGTTTACTATGTGTGCATCACTACATAAGAAAACTCAAAAAAAAATTTGAAGTACCTGCTTTTAATATTGCATTAGTTATCTTGAAAAATCTAAAATTAATTTCGTTAAAATTACGTTATACGTGAATTTTGCATTTTTCCGTTATTATCAGAAAATAACTCTCTGATAAATTTTCTTCCCCCAACGAAAAAATTTTGAGAAATTAAAAAAATTAACTAAATAAAGTAACAACTACATCCAATTTTAAACTGAAAGCATTCCTCTATTTGTGATAATCGGAACATTATTTTTACCCTAAAAAGTATTATCAGTTATATATAAAAAAAATATCATAATATTCAATTATACTAAATATTCAAATTTTAGAAGCTTATAAAAAAAAATGTCAGTAACGATTTTAAAAATATTTTGTAAAAAGATTTAGCAGTATATAATTATTCAAAGCGAAAAACCAAAAATTGCAATAAATATTTAACATTTATTGAAAAAAGTACAAATTTTTATACTTGGCCAAAAAATCAACCATTCTGTTGCAAAATTTTACTACACTTCTATATTACATATGTTAATACTCTAAAATAAACTCTATAATAAAATTTAATAAATTGATAATACGTTCCAATATTTTATCTCACTTACAAATTATTTATGTGAATATTCAAATAAATTTTCAAGTCACAGAGACCGTCATTTTACCGACTTTCCGCCATTTTTTGGTAGTTTTTCTTCTCCAAAGAAAAAACTATTGAGTTTTTGAAAAATGAGCAAAATAAATTACCAACTAGAGGCAATTTTCTACCAAAAGCATACCCTATTCGTGGTAATCGGAAAAAAAACATCTTCTTAAAACCAATACATTCAGCGCTTCGCTCAGAATCTAAAATAAGTAAGATCAATTTTAGACGTTCCTTCTTCATCCCATTGATCTTTTAAAAAATGGTAATTTCTCTTCAGAAAAAAAAAACCAACGGTTTACAAATTATTTTATAAATAGATTAAGAAATATAAATAGATTTCTATGAAATTTTTAAATTTTTTAACCTAAAATTGAAGGTATTATTAAACATTTTAAAAAAAAATTTAAAGCTCTATAAGTAGGTAATGAGAAAATCATCTAATCCGTTCTTAAAGTTTACCACGGTTGTAAAATAGCTATGTGAACACTAAAAAAATAAAAAATAATGAAAACATCTTATGTATTAATATCGAAACCTAAGCGCGCTTCGCTTAGAATATAAAATGTATAGTATAAATGTATAATGTATATATACCGTGAAATATATTTTATGCTTAAGAAATAGTTTAAGAATAATGTAAATACAATATTAAATTTTAAACTTAGATATTTACAGACATTTTTATTTAACTTAAAAATTAATTTAATGTAGATGTTTATCTTCAAAATTATTTTTTGGCTGCTAAACAAACTATAAAACATTTAAACAAGAGTATGTATTATTTTGAAAATGTATTTAAAAGATAATAATATAGTTTCTATTATAATAATATATAATTTATTTATTATCTTAAAAATTTCGGGTTCAAATGAAGTTAGTTATGAAATACAATAACATTAACCTTCAATGACATTTTATAATTTTACTTGTTTAAAGATGCGGCAGGTATTCTTGTTTATTGTTCAAGAACATATCGTCACTAAAAACCTACGATGGAACTGCAACATACAATTACATTAATAACAAATAGTATAAGTGTATTGTTGTAGCCATTTAAAACATTAAAAATTGTAATAATATAATAATATCATTAATATCTTATAATTAGTTCAAATAAAAACATTTTATTCTGTAATTTTATGTTTTATGTTATATGTAAAATGAAACGATTGACTCATATAACAAGTAACAGTACTACATATTGTCATATGTCATTGTTATAGAATAGACAGATAGCCTATGCAATGTTTATATTTGGCGACTACTCCTGAGATGCAGCCGCTATAAAGCTCTAGTGTATAAAGGATGTGTGGTGATATCTATGCTTTGTATATAGGCTGTTACTAATGCGTATAGAACTAATTATATACCTAACCAAACCAACTTATACTCAGTAGGGCAAAAAAAAAAAAATGATAAAATGTATTTCCGTTTTTTATTAACTTTAAAATTTCTGACTCGGCATAATTACTTGTTAAACAATAATAAAAATCAAAAACATTCCACGTGATTTTTTCAAAATGGTGTCAGGTTGTGGTCCATATTGTATTTATGATGTGAAACATAATTTAAGGTAAGAATTTGATAAAAATTGGCTGGTAACATAAATGTTCATTTTTAAATTCTTCCTTAAAATGATTATTATTGAATATAAAAATATTATATTACTATTTCATCTGTCTTCCCCTGTCGACGTTTCAAAAACCATATTTAGAATGGTCTGAAATGTATTCGACACCCTTAGTAACTCGCAAACAATAATTACATGTGGAAAAAAATATAACAAATAATGAAAAAATGCATTATATAATTTACTTAGTTTGAGTAAGATATCTTATTTGACGATCAGTTTGTACATTTATTTTACTTTTAATAGTAATTTATAGGCCTATATTATAGATGGGAAATTGTGTGATCGGTTCATTTGTACAATGTTTACACAGCTATACAAATTATACGTAATCTACTTAAAAAACTTAACTAAAACCTTAAAGCTATAATCGCAATTTGGGTAGTGGCTTAGGATTATTAGCCCTTCAAATATTCGTCATAAATAAAAATTAGGCAATGCATAAATAATTAAAATAATAATAATTCGTTTAAATTATTTATTGACTATTTAAGTTGAAAAAAAAAAATATAGAATGTTATGGTTTTACGTTCCGCTAACAGCAAAATTGTATAATTAATTTAATTACGTGTATATTATATATTTTCGATTAAATATATTTTAGATTTGAATAATTTTTTGCAATAATTTTACACTTATTCTACGGAATGTAGGAATACAAGGTATCATCTCATCTCATCGAGTTGTTATCATTATTGATTATAATCGAACATGTTCCAGTGATAAGTGTAAATCAACTTAAAATTTTATTTCGAACCACATATCTAATTATAATACTATAATATCTACAATTATTTTTATATAAGATATATGTCATAAGGAAAATAACATGTATAATAATTGCATTATTAATTAATTTACACATGGGTAGGTAGTAGAAAAAAAAACATAATTTTTTATGAAAAACCTATTTGATAGTTAATAATTACTACATGAAAGAGCAATAAAAATAATATGTTTTCAACTCATAGAATCACCAGCTGCTTTCTGCTCATTATAACTGCTGCACTAATAAGCGATTCGATTTTAAGAAATAATGAGTTTACTTTAATTTCCTATAACATCATACCAGTGATCGGAGGGTAAACAGGGGTACGTACGTAATATAAAATGTATATGACGTAGGTATACACAATAAACTGTTTAAATACCGAACAGAAAAATGTATTATACGTAGCTATACATATTAAATTATAATTAAGTTTTGAATGCAATATATTGCATTCGAAAAAAATAATTCTTGGCGAAACACGGCCAGGTCGTTATTTATCAAATAATGTGTGTACAGCGAAATCTTTTATTTAATTTCGTCTAAATTACAGTTTCCATGAATTTTGCTATTTTTCAACATTTTCAAATAGCTTTCCTTATTCTAAAGTAAAACTATAGAGAAATTCGAAAATTGACTCGTAAAAAAATACTGACTAGATGAAATTTTCTACTGGATACATACTGTTTTGTATTGATAGCATGACTATGTGTATTCGATGATTATTTTTACCCGAAAAAGTGCTTTTAGTAATAGAAATAATATATTTCTTTAAATTTTTTAAAAATTCCACGTTCAAATTATTATTTAAAAAACTGGGTTTATCGATTAACGAAACTGTTAAAAAATTAACTAACCGATTTATTTTGATAAAACAACACCAACATCGATCAAAATAATCATACTTATTAAATAGGCTACTTGTAGTAGATTGTACCAAACAAATTTTATAATATTATATAAAAATTAATGGGGTCTAAAAACTTTAGAAATAAGTATTTATTAAAAAAGAAATTGTTTAAAAATTTCCAATGGATTCTATATTATTAAGTTATTATATCATTTTATAAAATTTAATATTTGTATTAAAATATATTAAATTAATTAACACATAAAGGTAATCAAAGTGTGAAAATGCAATTTCGATTCTATCTTTTATAATTTATTTGAATTTAACTATGATTTTCAATCAATTATAAATATATTGTGCATATTATGTATTAATATTTGTTTTTTTGTCTATTGATATACAGTAAATTGCTGATTGCTGTATAACAATTACGTTGTGTTGGCATTGTTTTTAAAAATATAAAACTAATTTATTTGTCCATAGTTGAGTTTTTATTATTAAATTTAGTATATTTTTGTTTACGGAATATTGATAATTATTTTATTGGTAGATTTCATATCACATAAATAACGTTTATTTTGTTATATTCCTTTGTTGTTCCAGTGATTATTGACTACTTGTATAGCCACGCCAAAATCTTCAGGTGTGCAAGGCACTGGGTTTAGGGGGCATATTAGTATATGTTTCTCTGTTTGTTCATTTCCACAGTCGCAGTTTTCGATTCCCGTAGTGTATCTCCACTTACGTAGGTTTTTCTTTGTTCGGGCAACACCTACTTTCAATCTATTAAGTGTTTTTCAGGTTTTCCATTCGTTGGAATATCCGAGTAGAAGTTTTTCCATTGGCCTTATTTTAAAATTATTTGTTTGATTCAACGCTATTCATCTTCATAATTTTTTTTTATAAGCTTCTAAAATTTAAATATTTAGTAAAATTGAATGTTATATGCTATTTAAAAAAAAAAAAAAAACTGTTCATTTATCACAAATATGGGGTATGCTTATTGTAGAAAATTGCATGTAGTCAATATTTTATTTAGCTTATATTTTAAATTTCTCAAAAGTGTAAAACGTCAAATTTCATGTAAACCGTAATTTTGATCATATTGATTTTAGATTTTTCATGATAACTATTACAATTTTGAACATATGTACTTGAAGTTTTTTTCAATATCCTCATAGATAGTTATACTCGTGAACTTTTGGAACGGCTTATCAGTATAATATATTGTATAATTATATTGAGTTTCGCTCAGAATCATATTTTCTAATGCAATAACATTGCATTTAATTCTTAATTATATTTAACCATTAATTTATCCAAGGACTGAAAGGACGAAAAAGTAACGTCTTAAGTCGACCTTTCGCTTTTTAACTTATTATTTTTTAGAACCCACCCCTCAAGAAAATGTTGAAAATCCGCCACTGTCTACAGCTATAAGATAGGACTATGTGATAAGACTGATGATTGTAAGTATGTCGAATTTGGGAGAAAAATTGACCGGAACCCATTAATAGTATTAATAAAATTACTTAAGGTTTAGTCGGATAATATAAAACAATTTTTTTATAACATAATACCTTCTCGAATAATCAGTATAATTACTTTTACATGTTGTTCGTGATTTCGTATTAAATTTATAAAAAACATGTTGGTTCAATGTAAATTCAATATTTCTAATCAAATCATTTATATTTGCTTTTCTACAATCTACATAGTACAGCTGATGCTTTTAAAACTCGTAAACATATTATTATTGTTTTATGTCTTTATTGTTAAATAAACTATTCAATAGTTAGTACATACTGAACAATTTTCATATTTACTATTAATTAACCATGTATTTCTATAAGATTTAAAACACAAAGGGTATACAGAAATAATAGAAAAATATAATACATATACAAATTGGTCAAAGTGTTTCTAGGCATTCTTGACTTATTATATATGTCTATCTATAATGATTTAGTTGATTATAAATTGATTTACAACTTTACAAGTGTTTATACTTATATACATATGATATATTGAGAACGTTGAAGAAGTGGTAAGGTCTATTTCGAAGGTTTCTCATTCTTCCTTTCGATCCTTGGACAAAAAGTGGTTTATTATATTTAAAATTTGAATGCAATGATATTGAATTCGAAAATACAATTCTGAATGAAACACATTCAGATATACAATATATTATACTGATATTCTGTTTCAAAATTTTACTTCGTGTGACTATATATGAGAACAAAAATCTCAAGTACCTACCTAGATTCTAAATTGCATTAGTTGCCAATAAAATACATTTTGTCAAAATTATTATTTCCGTAAATTTTGCCGTTTTTTCATAAATTTTCGGTAATTTTTCTTTGCACAAGGAATTAAAAAATTATCTAAATCAAGAACTAGGTAACTAATTGCAATTTGCAATCGAAACGTACCCCATACTACTCCTACTTAATGTAATTTGACCATGAGTTCTACCAGAAAAAATGTTTCAGGCACAATAAATGAAAAAAAAAATAAAACATCTTTGTATAACTAATATATTCCTCACTTTATATAGAATCTAAAATTAAATATGAAATAGGTATTATTCTATTCTATTAAGGCGATAAATTTTTAAGTTTACACCGGCGGTCAGTGATGTATATAGGATGGTGAACTGAGGGTTAAAACCAAATTTTGTTTTGGAAGAAATATGTGGAACATCTCAAATTGTAAATGTGTCAGATAAGATATATTGTTAAATAGTAAAAAAAAAAATGGAAGATATTGCTAGATGATTTATCAATATAGTCAATAAATCGGAAGGAACGTATTGATTATAAAGATATATATGTATATTGGACAAACTAGTATAATAGAAAAAAAACGTTTCCTTTAGTATAATAATTTTAAGGTTATTTAATAAAAGTATTAAAGAAGCTTTGAGTCAAATAAATTCATTTATTCCTCATCTATCAAATCTACTATCTTACAAACTTAGGCCACGTATATACATTATGCATAAAAGTTTAAATCAAAGTACAACTTTTCAAGTAAGAATTATAATAATAATAATAATAATAATAATAATAACAGCAATAGACTCGTATGAGTAGTAATAATGTGACGGATTCACGACATATCTAATTTGCAGCCATGTCGCACAGCGATCACCAGCCACGTACATAATTATATTGTTTTTAAAGATCATCCTAACCGCTGCAACCAATCGCATAGCAGCCAGCTCAGAAGGTTTAATGCATGCGCATCGTTTGGGCAAACTAATACGGAAAAAGTCGACGATACTATATAAACGTCTTTAATTTATCTATTATTCAGTTTTCAGATTCTGTATTGTGATTTTATATTTAACACTTCATAAATTTTTAGTCATGGTTTCTTTTACATACATTTTATTTGTTAATACTATAATAGTCTATATTACGTTTCAAAACATCTACCCGGGTAACTAAACTTTATTTTAATTTTAATTAATAGACATAAGAAAAAAGGTCTGTACTATTCTATTTAGAAATAAGGCGATGTTTTTATACCTATGTAGCAATATATAATGTATATCAATAGTACAATTTAAATTATAGGTGTATTTTATAATTTGAGTAGTTTTTAAATTTTGTTTTATTAAATAATAAATCAAAACAAATTTTGAAATTATTTACTACCTTACATTCATACAGGATTCATTTAATGATTATATATTTAAAATTTAAGGATTTAAAATTAAACTAACTAAATAAATAACTTTTTTTAGTTCAATTGTCTGGTGAAGACAAGAAAGGTATAATTATTGTATAAATAAATAACATACGTCTAATTTTTAAAATATTATAGGAAGTTAATGTTGTAAATAACTGTAACAAATACAAGTATTATAATAAATGTATCTATTATAAGGCATATAGTGGTTTATCAAAATTAAAACTTGATTGCAATGATATTGCATTCAATAATACAATTCTGAGCGAAACTCAGTCAGATATACAACATATTATTATAATGATAATTCAATCTAAAATATTACCACGTGTCTAAACTATATGATTATACTCACAAATAGTCCCGCATGTAGTCCATACGTTTAAAATTGGATTTGTTATCCCAAAATATATAAAATCATTAATCAAATTAAGGACAGCCGTAATTTTCGGATTTCCTATCAATTGTTAGTGCTTCTTTATATTCTAATGGAACACATTTGAGAAATTCGAAAATTGATCTAACTTCGTGACTAACAATGACAAAATACAATTTTTTTTCTGAAAACATATTCTACTTGTTAAAATCGGATCATTATTTTCCCCCAAAAAAGTGTTTTCAGACTTTTAAAATAAAGAAAATCGAATAACAATGTGAAATGCTAAAATTTGAAGATGTTTGAAAAATAAACTTTCAAAATATTTTACATGATTAGGTAAGGTTAAAATTGTATTAAGTATAGTATGTAAACTATAGGAGATCTTTACCTAGGAGACCACGAAAAAAATTACACCAAAGACCGAAGAGACGAAAGAGGAATGTTCAGAATTGTCTGCCTGCCTGCGTTTTTATGTTCAAATTAAAATTAAATTAAAATATATAAAAATTATTACGCTGAGGCAATTACACCTTTTACCACACCCACCTTAATATATAGCTCTAGTATGTGATAAACTGATTTTCACAATTTTTACTATAAAAGTACGTCACTTAATACAGTGCGGGTGCATTCCCCGTGACTATATCGTATATGTATAATAATAAAAAAATTGTAAGTAGTCACGTTGTTTTATTTAAATCAATATAAGTACAAAATTAGATATTACGTATATAATATATATGTATATTAATATGTGTGTGTGTGGGGTTTGAAAACCTAACCTAACCACGCAACTGTCTTAAATAAGCTGGTGGAACTAGATTTAAATAAGCGAAGCTATTGAGTTTAACTATTTGGGACTTGTGTATATGTAAATCGGCACATATACGGGAAGAAACAGCCCCACTCTGCCGCGGTCTTATATAAGTCTTGATATGGTCGAATGTTTCTATGACGAATGCCTTGGTAGGCACGCCGGGGGGTTCGGTGCGGTGTTGGCGCTGAGAAGTGCCTATTTGCAGGTCCCGCGTTGTGCGGCAAGTGGTGTGGAGCACCGTGGTCTGTAAACTGGCGAGAACGTGACCCAATCAAGGATCACGTGAGAAGTTTCTGGACACTGGAATCCAAGACTATGGATGTGACCTGATCGTCGATCGGTTGCTGCGGGTCCGGTGTGTGTGTGTATCGTTACCGGCTGATTGGTAACGATGTTGAGATAATCCTCGGAGAAGTCGCTTTGTAATCGTATATCCATAGGGACACGAGTAACGGTGTGTGTCGTCGAGTCCGGTCCGTAGGTACCAAGCTACGTCGGTGGACCACTGGTCGCCGTCCCTCTAACAGTTGATATACGGACCGCGGAGTCAGGAGGTTGACGTGTGTTACCAGCAGGTCGGTAACGTTCTCATAGTAAACGACGGTGTTGAGTTGTGATACTCACACCCGTAGATCCGTAGTCGAAGTCATAGTTCCACTATTTATACTGTTTCCGTAATCATCTATCTTCAATTACCTATGTAAAGTAGTTTGAAGAATAAAGGAAGATGAACACTGGTCGTTGTTTCGTTTTTTCTGTGCTTTCGTCCGTTGCTATATCTCCTCTCATTTCCCTAGATTTTTTCTGAATGGTATCTCTGGTTTCAGGTTGTTCCTCTCATTCCAGAGTTAGCCTCCCTGTTTCTCCGTTGTCCCTTTGCCGGATCCAACCGTTCGTTTTTTACGGTTTCACTGTCCAATTTATGTTTTTCGTGATGTCATTGGTCGACAGTCCGTGTGTACTGTCGATTAATGACATCTGTTATTATGTTAGCTTTATGGGTTGCCTGTGTATTTTGGTGGCCCTGAAAAGGGTCATTTTGGTAATGAGTATTTGTACTGTTACACTTTGTTGTGGGATTATGCATTACGTAGGTGTTTAGAAACGCGACACAAACATAAATAATGTAAAAGTATAATTGTAATAAATAGTTTATTTATTTTAATATCAACACTGCCGGTATAACGATGTAATAGAAAGTAGAACAAGTCGTGAAGTCGAGGTGAAATACAGTTTTTTCAATAAATTATTATAATAAAATACCACCAATACCGCGTTCTCTCAAAACATAATATCCTAAATAACATATTTTTAAACCTTTGTCAATAAAACTTCGTGTCTTGTGACCAGTGTTGTTAAAAATACTTTTCAAATGTATTCAGAATACATTGTTAAATACTTGTGTAAATTGTATTTAAAATACATATTTAAATACATTTTTTAAAAGTATTTAAATATAAATACAAATACTTTTAACAAGTATTTAAAATCCTTTACAAATACTTTTTTTTACTTCAATACATTTAAATATGTATATGTTATTCAGTAATGATAAACTAATATGACATGGATCGTCCATTTCACAATTTCACGTTAGGCACGTTTACGTTGTACACTTTTTTCGGGAAACAGAAAATGCACGGTATTGGACTGGACTTAGGGCCACTTTCTCAACTTATAGTTTAACCAATAGTTAGATATCTTGAAGATAAGACTAACTATCAGTTAATTCTGAACTTCACTTTCTGATGGAATTTTTAACTATAAGGTAGTTAACCGGAACATGTTGATTTTATCAAGGAGAATAGATAAAATCTCCTTGGATTTTATCATTTTTTACTGTGATAAGGTAAATTAAGTTTATTTTTAGATCAAATATATTATTTATAAATATATTATTCGGGAAGTAGATGGCTCACTTATTCCAACGAGTTCCCCAGCAATAATTAAAAAATTACCAGTCGCATAAAACCTTAGAGCTACTAACAATTTTTGCATTGATGTTATTATAGTTTTCCTACAAAAATATATTATTTTTATTAATTCTAATAATAATAAATAACAAATCATTCACGTGAACTGGAAGCCAAAGAATAGAGCAATGGTGTGTTTTGTCTAGATATTTTAATATTAATTTATCTTTACATAACACGGAACCATACCTCTTAGTCACAGTTGACAATTTATCTTCTATTTTTTCTAAAATGTACATAAAAGTATGTTTTTTCATACGAAACCTTCGGAAAAATATCATTCCATTTATTAATATGATCAATTCGGTTTTGAAAATAACAAGGTCGATTTCTACGTAAAAGAAACTATAATTTCTTCGTCATCATCACCAACACTAGAACTAACTCGATTTAAAATTGAATTAATTTTATAATAAAAGAATTTTGTATTATATCGTGATCGCAAGTCATAATTGTTTACAATGTAAAAAATTTAATACTATCACGAAAATAATAATTCATAACCATTCTAGTGACATAATAACTTCCAGTTAAGAGCTTAGCCGGTAGAATTAGTACCGAATAAGTTATTCGTCACTTTATCTATTAGATAGCGCTAACTAGAAGTTGAGAAATTCAAAATGAATTTTAACTATCAGATACTACTATCTGGGAGTTACATTTCCTTAACTAGGAGTTGAGAAAGTGGGCCTGAATCACTTAATATTATATAATTTAATAACATATACGATGATGACAATTTATAGATCGAAAATAAAAACCCATGGAGTCCATGTCACGTGAGCCTTGGTATACAGGAGTGGAGCCGATGGGGGTTAATCATTCTGTAATCTTATAATAAGTTTACTATAAAACTATTACTATAATCAATTTAATATTTTAATTCTTGAGAGGTATACAGCCATTATAGAAATAAATAATGCCAGTCGCTGGCCTCAGAAACAAATAATCTTATTTTTAGGTGAACAATAATTGGCTGGTTGACTGTTTACTATGTAGAATATAGAGAGGATATTCCATTAATAAAATCTATTTAAATTTTTATCGCATCGTATACCCGCTCATAAAATCCCGATCAACTGGTTGTGGCGTTATAAAATAATAATTAATATTACAGAAACAATATCTAAAAATTAAAATACGTAAACATTGGTTATTAAAATTTGTAATAAGTACAAAACTAGAACTAAATAAAAAAATATATATAAATGTAATTAGTATTTGGAATAAAAATACTAACAAAAAGTATTTCTTTGAGTATTTAAAATACATTCGTCAAAAGTATTTTAAAAGTATTTGAAATACCAAAAAAGTATTTAAATACTTAACAAGACTGCTTACTACCTTATATTCATGCAGCAGGTACTTATTATTTTATTTAATGACGATACAATTTAAATTTATAGTTATATTAACAAAATTTTTTTTTTTTAGTTCAATTGTGTGGAGAAGGCAGCAGTAGTGGTATAATTATTGTATTTCTAATATAATTTAAATTTTTTAAATAACTTTAAGTTATTAAAGAAAGTTATGTCCTGGGTTATCTGTAAAATAATTTTATACAAATAAATGCAAGTCTATTTATTAAACAATATGAATATTGTTAAGTATTATTAATATAAATAATAGCATAAACGTGTTATATAGACCTTTATTATTAACAGCATAAATTTTAATAATGTACATTTTTATTCTACTCATTAATGATCGGTGGACAGTCCCCAACGGTTGTAATATGACACTTATTATTATAGATAATAAAAATACTATACGTGTTACTTCATGTAATATCAATGCTGAATATGCAACAAGTGTAAACAATGTTTAATATGTATTAAGTATTTGGGGTGTCCTAGATTTAATTTCATATTGTAATATCTCCGAGAAAAATGAAGTTTTTGTGATTGGAGGAGCAATCGCAAACCTTATTATTATTATAACTACTTATTATTTTATTTAATGACTATACAATTTAAATTTATAGTTATATTACAAAATTTTTTTTTTTTTAGTTCAGTTAAAAGTTTTTCCTTGAGAATCGGAAAATTAACAAAATTACAGTATCCGTTATTTAAAATTTTTTTATTTCTTGATTTTTTATTAAGTTTAAGTCGTTGAGACTTGAAATTTTTTTTTGACTATTTACGTAAGTTGTATTTACGTTTAGTTAAATTTTGGAAAGGATTAGTTTAGAAGGAATTTTTTGGCTAAATATAAAACTTAAATATAAAGTCTAATCATATAATACTTAACCATTTTAAAAAATAGTTTGGAAATTGTTACTGACAATTTTTACCATAAAATGATAACTGTTTGATTGTTGATCGTAGGGATTTGAAATTTATTTTACATATTTCTATAAGTAATTTACACTCGTGGTAAAATTCGGAATGGATTATTAGTAAAATATATTGAGAATCGCTCAGAATCGTATTTTCTAACGCAAAATCATTGTATTCAAATCTTAATAATTATAATAAATCCTCTTTTTTTAATTTTCATCTCCATTAGTGATACCACTATTATAAAATCTCGCTTTAATATTGTATACTCTGAAGTTTTACTTTAAAATGCATATAATTAGTAGTAATAATGATATTTATAATTTTTTATGCAGGAAGTACACATAGGTCGTCACAAGGTGGACCTTCGAATGAGCCAGGTAATTAAATTCACTGTAGAAATTTCCATATAAAGAAAACATTGGTTCTTAATTTAATTTATGTAGTTTTTTAAAATATAAATTTATCAAATTATTAGAAAAATATTGCTAATAAGTAGTTATTTAACATACAATCATAAAATAGTAGAAATTAATAACGAATTACCACGATGGAGATAATATTGTCTCGTAATTATTTATTAGACTGTACAAAAAATTTGGTAATACCACATATTTTATTTATTCAGCTTTTTTTATACTACAGACTTTTAGAAAATTATATTAATATATTTTCTTTTACCTTCAGTACTGTAGCGCTATCTATTGAATTATAATCAAACGTAAATTTTATTATTACAATTCCTACGAAAATAATTTTATTATACCAGTTTTACCGTGTTTTCTCAAAAAATAAATTCTCAAATAAAACATTTTTAAAGTGGTGTCAATATAAGCGGTTTTGAGATCATACTGTTGTAGTTTACAACATAGGTATATTCATAATTATTTTCATGTCTATAATTTCTTTTTGTTTATGTTTAAGAAAAATTAACTTAACTTAACCAAATATATTTGTGTTTATGTACTTTATGCTCATAATTGATCAACAACTACATTTGGTGTTCCCAAATATGGAGAAGAAAAAAAATATTAGGAAAAGCTTTGGGAAAAAATTTTAAAATGCTGAGATTTTCTTTTATGAAATATTTATTTTATAAACTATTATTCAAATTAAAAAAATATAATTATATATTTATTTTTATTTATAAATAATTCATAATTTTTATTTTTAGTTAATGAAGAACTTGAAGATTTAGGTAAAAAATGTATATTATTAATTTACCTCATTGTATAACATATTTAATTTAGACGTTATTCGAATTCGAATGTAAATTAATCATGAAATAAAAAATTATAGGTTACTCCTTGATAGTTTTTAATCACAATAATCGTTTATTATTTTTATATTTTATTATAATTTTGTTTAAGCAGGTTGTTTAAGTGATTTAAAATATCCAATAGAAATATGTGTTAGTAAATACTTATTTATAATGAAATTTAATCAGTTTAAAAAATTCAAATTTTATATACAATAATATATATATATATATATATATAAAATAATATTTAATATATTCTAAGAAAACAAAATACCATATATATTTAGAGTGGTATCCTATAACTTATATTATATTACTATTGTTCTACATACATTTGACATTGAATATCTTTATTGGCTAATTTTTTCATATTTTCAATTATTTTCATTCTAATTCTAATTAATGTAAATAACTTTCTACCTACTACTATGGAATTGAGATAACTTAAACTCTTGTTAATATTGAACAATTTATTAACAATTTCAATTATTTTGGTTAGGTTTATATAAAATTTCGCCGATTTCCTTTTTTATTAAAAATTATCATCATTAATTATGAAAAAAGATAATAAATGTATTCTAATAACAAAATAGAACTATTAAATAAATACAATATTATAGAAAACATTATTTTTATATTACGCAACAACGGAACATAATTAATAATTTTCTTTAATAAAATTACAAAATTTAATAAGTATAAGTATAAGCAATTATGACTATGCGATAAAAATCGTCGTTTCTAATAAAAACAGCCTAGGTAAATTATATATAGCAAATTTCTTTTTTTACCAAGTTTAATTATTCGTATTTTAAATTAATAATAGAATAATATAGGTTTTTGAAATATAACAAATTGCAATAAATAATTTTTTTTCTTTTATAATTTCTAAAATAATTAATATATATTATTTTAATTAACTCTTGACTGTTGTATTATCGACCATTATATATATTTTAAAGCATAATATTTAAAAAATGAAAATTGAGGTAATATGGTTGTAAATTGACCTTTTGAATTAACATTGAATACAATAATAAAACGTATAATTTTTGATTGATAGTGTGTATATAAGCTACTGTAAAATTAAAGACATGAACACTTTGTTTTCGCTGTAGATCATATATTTATGTTAATCTATAATATTAATAATAAAATATGATATGAGCTGCCATAGATTACGTTAGGTTCATAAAATAACAAGAACAGTTGAATTTATTAAATTTATTTTCGAATCAAAATATTGATGTTAATATGATATATATATATTATCATGTAATATAAAAATCAGAAAATTAAATTTAATACGCCTATGAAAAACAAAAAGAATTTGTTTTATAAATATTGTTTTGATTATTATGTATCTGTCATAATAGATAAATTAAATAAAGATGTATAATTATATTATAACAATTTATAAATTATTCAATTTAATTCAATAGATATACTACTAAAAAGATTCGGTAAATATTTTAATAATAATAAATTATTATTTTAACATATATTTATACTTCTCACATAGGTTCTAACATTGCCATAAATATTATATTTAATATTTATATTGAGCTAATGGACATACATTTAAAGTCTTTAATAATATTAAAAAATTATATTTATAACTTTGGTGTTCTTTAGTTAATTAGTTTTAGAAAATTGATTAACTATTTTTTGCACTTATACAGATAGTGAGTTTGCTGTATACAATATAAAATAACTTTTGTATATATTTCCTTCTCTAAACGCTTGTTCATATGACATTGCTCTAAATATTATATAAGTAAATCATATTGATTATATTATCAATAAATAGATATATACACATTTCAATTTACTAATTATTTATATAAATATTTTTTAAATTTCTATTTAACAACATAAATGTACAATATTGTCGTCATAAGTCACTTTACAAGCATAAGCGTTATTATTTACAAATTTATCACAAGTTTACGTAATTTTTTATAACCGTACAAACATTCTACATTTGTATATTAGATTCTGGGTGGTGCTAGAAATGTATTGTTTCTACAAAGTTTTTTTTTTTTTTTAATGTACTTTCACTAGGAGAAGAAAAACTACCAAAAAATGGTAAAAAATTTGTAAAATTACGATTTTCGTAATTTTTTATTTTTTATTTCGTGATAATTCATTGAGTTTTGATCGTAGGAACTTGAAAATTGTTTTGAGTACTAACATTGGTATAAAACAAGTGTGAAAAATTTTGGAACATATTAGTTGATTATTTGGCAAAATAAATAGCTATGAACTTTTTGACAAAAAAAATTAATATTACCTACAATTTTAAGTTTATTGATTTGAAAACTTTACAGGAGTCTTAAAATATACTACTTAATCATTTTACAAAATATTTTGAATATCGTGATTGACAAATTTATTTATAGGCTTTTTATTATTTATTTTCTGCTATATGAAAACATATAACTGTATATATTATATATAACATATATCATATATCTATATATTTGAATTTTTTCAAAAATATTTAATATTACCTGAAATTTTTGATTTAACAGTATACATTTTTTTATAGAAGCCTACTTTATACTATTTTATCTATTTACAAAATATTTTGAAGATCGTGACTGACATTTTTTATCATGTAATGATAAGTTCTTGAATATTGTTATTGTGATTTGGAATTTATAATACATATTTACATATTGTAATTTATGTTCGTGTTAAATTTTGAAATGGATTATCAGTAAAATATATTGTAGTTTATTGAAATAAAATAAATTTCAAATTCCTACGATCTAATCTTAATTGGTTATCAAGAAATAATATAATGAAACCGTTATGTTGCCGAATTTCAAGAACTATTACATTAAAGGCTCAAAAAAAAAAAATTTTTAGTCACGATTATTTAAATATTTTGTAAAACGATTAAGTAATAAATGTCTAGACATCGATAAAATTTGCAAACCAATAAACCAATAATTGCAGGAAATATTAAAAATTTTTGGAAAAAAAGTTCAAAATTTTTTACTTGGCCAAATAATCAACTGATCCATTCCCAAATTATATCACATATGTATATTACCTATGTTAATACTCAAAAAATAATTTTCAAGTCCCTAAGATCAAAACATAATTAGTTATCACGAAATTAAAAAAATGTAAAATAACAGAAACAGTAATTTTGTCGATTTTCCGCCATTTGTTGATAGTTTATTCCCTCCTTAAGAAAAACTTATACGAAATTCGAAAAATGAGCTGAATAAAGAAGCAACTAGACGCGATTTTATACTAAGAGCATATCCTACTTGTGGTAATTGAACCGTTATTTTTACCCGTAAAATTGTCTTCATACATAAAAAAAACATAAAAAACATCTTTGTAAAACCAATACATTTATCTTAAAGTTCAGAATATAAAATATGTACATTCTTGCGTACAAACTACTATAAAATATAGCAGTTAATAAATATTATGTCAGGTTATGCTTTGGCCAAATATTGTATGTGGTATATGTTCGACAATAGTTGTAAGTATACATTGTACATTTTTTATTAATTTTTACAATAACTGAACCAAAAACAAATATAAATATACTCATACAATATACAAATATTATAATTAAATATAAATCGTTTAATTCATTACAATAATAATATAAAATATCAATTAACTATTTAAATTTGGCGACAATTATTGAAATATCGAATAGTGAGATCGTAGTGAATAGTATAACTATACCCTATTTCATTTAAGAAAGATACGAATGTCGGACAAGAGTTAGTCGGTTTAGCGTATCTCCATTCTGTACCCTATCAACTTTCTAATCCCAATTCGATGCCATAAAAAGATGTAATTACGCGGACGGCCGTCATTAACAATACCGGTAGCGTATGCATGTGGATCTGTTTAATTTTATACAAATAACCAAAAATTTATCTAGACTATTCTCCTATGCCCAATATATTTATATAGATAAGATAAAAAGATAACTGTATTTAATCGAGATTAATTATAGTCGTTTTTAGTCCTGATATGTCGGTATTGTTCGGGTGCGTGAATCGAATTGTCGACTTGTCTGCGGTTTTTCTGTCAGTTAGCAGTCTACATGCGTAAAACAGTATCTTTCTTAAGAGGTATAGCTGTATAGAATTATAGGGTATAGTGTAAAAGTAGTGTAATAATATTATAATAATTAAGGTTGTTTAGACATGGACGCAATTAAAAGGAGACTACAACTTAAGTTAACTAAACTTCAAATGCTATTAATGCAAAAGCAATAGCCAACATTTCCGTAATCTTTTGCACGGGAAATTTCATTGGTAATATTTTTCTAAAATAAAGCCTCGCAACATTGCAATTGCCTAAGGCCTCACAAATCGTAATGACAGCCCTGGACTAGTATCTATAATACGATTTATCATTAATCAGTATTTTACATAAATGGAATATGTAAAAAAAATTGATGCTGTTAAAATGATAACCGTGAGAAATAACGCAAATTATGTATAGATTATAAATAATTTTTTAAAAAAAAGCAATGATCATTTTTTTTACAGTTTTCGTTTAGAATTCAATGTAGACAAAAACCTGTATAATTAATCTTCAAGAAAACCACTATACTTATAATACAACATTTAGTAAATTTCGCTTATAAATAATAACATATAAATTTATGCGTTCTATTTCAAAAATCATTAAATTAATGTATAGTAATTATTGTTACATAAAGTAGTAAAAAATAATAAATTGGTTTCTTAAATTCTTTTATTATATTATTATTTATTATTATACAATAAAATATAAATTCACTATTATTTTAATATAATAAAAATGTTTGTCAAATTATTGTTCTGATAATTAGTTTATTTGTGAAACATAATCCTGAAAACGCATAACAATTATTTTTATAGGACATAATATTATAAAAAAGTTAGGTTATTATATATGTTTTCTCATTTTCAGTAAAGTTTTCAATTAAGGAAGAAAATGGAGGTATAATTTATTAATAATAAAAGAGTTTTGATAAATATAAATTGGCTAATCGATTAATATTATTAATCGTAAATATTTGTAGGTATAATATACAAATTATGGCCAACTATAAATATATTATAATTAATTATTAATGTTTTATCATATATTTTATTCAAATATTAAATGTACTGTATACAGAGTATCCCAGGTCTATTTACTAATTGCAATATTTCCGCAAAACATTACAATTTTTGAATGCAGTTTTGCAAATTTTTATATAGGCAACAGACTATAATATTACCTTGCTTAAAGAAAAACATCACATGAAAAAATGTTTTCTTTATTATTAAAAAAATGTTAAACTTGAAGATAGCCATTGTAAAGAGTATATTTTTATGAAGATTTTGACGTGTCGATCTCTTAATTTAATTAAGATGTCGATATTTAGGAATTTTATTTATTTATTGGAAAAATTATATTTCTGTCGTCATTTTTATAGCGTATATATCTTATATAATGTGTGATTATATTTTGGCCTGCAAAATTCATATTATCAATATTATGATAATTGATAAAATTTGTAGATTGATATTAATTTTTCGATAAATTTTATAACTGAGAATCTACAAGACCACAACTGTCTGGTTGTTTTAAAGTTTTCAGGAAGACCGTTCAAAACATCAAATATAAATTTTTCTTCTATCCGACATTTTGCGAGTTCCATCCGTTGGAACTAAAGAAGTTAGAAAGAACTTTAGAACTAAAATACTTTAGCCGTTTGCGGCTAAAATCTTTAAATATATCCATTTTCAAAACCTCGATGTTTTAATACGTTTACAAATAATTGTACATTATTACTAACGTACACGAGAATAAAGACAATTTACAAAATTTTATGGAGTAAATAGATAAAATTATATTTTATTTATATCAAAATTAAACATCCTTACCCCATATGATCATTTTACATTTTCATTTAACTTATATTTAAGGGTTTTGAATTTTTAAATATTAATAAACTAATAATCCATAAATTGTTTACTAATGAGCCGCAGGTTTCTGACAGCTGGTTTGGATTATTAAGTTACCAATGTAGAATCTTTGTATCTAATATTATTTTTTATAATTTACACGCTATTGGATTTATTGTATATTTTATTGAATATCACAGATATTGTATCGGGTAAAACAGAACGTGTATACAGAAAAGATCATCGAAATATTCTTTCCTACATGGTATTAGATAAATTATCAAATTTTTCCAACATCAGAAAAGCCATAAATTTTAATTTTAATTTCAATATATTATGTTATTTTTTTTTCAAATTAAATAAATAAATAAAATGTATGTTTTATTTTTTGTCCAGCCTTCCCCCAAAATAGAAGTATATATACAAATATGCCACTGTCTTGTAGTTGTTCTTTTAAATTAAAAACTAATAGCATAATTATTAAGCATAATATTGTAAAATACCATGGTCTATGATGCATAAGTTCTGATACTTTTCTTTTTTCAACTGATTTTATAAGGAATGTTACTAAAAGTCGAAATATTAATTAAATCAAGAGATGGGTACGTCAAAATTCTCAAATATATAAACTCATTAATGTGGCTACTTTATATTTTACATAACTTAAAAATAAACAGTTCATTTTTTATGAGACGGTTATTTTTTTCAAATAAGTAATGAATGTAATATTATTATTTGTTGCCTAAATAATAATTTTAAAACAAACTGCGTTCAAAAATATAATTTTTCGCAGAGATATTGCAATTAATAAATAAATAGATCTGGGTCACCTATAAATAACATTTTATATTATTGTAAAACTTAAAATTAATTATATTTTTTAATAACTTTTTTTTTTATTGTGATTTTGTACGGATAAAATTTTTGATTTGCAAAATTTGGAATTCTATCTTACTTTTCACCTTTGCACTTTATGTATTATTAATTATTTCGTAATTTGAAAAACGTATACAAATTATAATATAATATATAATATACGTATAATATAATATAGTATAATAAATTTTGGTATCAGTTGTCATAGTTTATAGTCTCATACGAAAAATAAATGTCGTGCTCATAAGCGAAACTAGAAACTTTTAGAAGGTTGGCTCGTACCCCATTGTTGTAAAAAATTAATTTTGAATATAATTTTAAACAATACTTAATTATTATTTTTAAAAATATTTAAAATATTCAATAAATATTTTTAAATCAAATGTATTTAAGTAATACTCAAATACAATTAAAAAGTATTTAAAATACTTTTCAAAGATCTCTGTTATTGAAAATTGGAAAATGGAAAATGGTTTTTAATATTTTAATACCAATATCTATAATATATTTGTTACATTTTTTACATTATTTCAAAAACATAATTTGGTTAATTCTTTTTAATATACAAATTGAATTTGGGAACGTAATAGGAATGGCATGGATGGTATAATGAGTAATTATTGGATGGGAGATACGATTGTAGGAGACTGTAATGTACTTAGAGACATTGAGTGACAGTCCTAATGATTCTCCCCAATGTACTAATCGTTCAAAGTCTGATTGGAGAAGCAAGGTAACATTTAATTCATGAACACGCATAAATAATTTTATGATATCAGTGTATATAAGGAGTTTAGCATGACGTAAAAAGGAAGAAATATTGTTGACAAGAATAGAGTGGTGAGAGAATGGCACCTTGCGGTACGCTTGATAAAGGTGTAATGATATTGGAAGGAGAGCTATTCAATTTCACCCATTGTTTTCGATCCGTCAAATAGGATGAAAACTAGGAGAGAATGGGATCACCAAAACCAAAATCAGATAGGATTTTTATAAGAATTACGTGATCAACACGGTCGAACACTTTAAAAAAAATCAGTATAAATCGTATCGACTTGAGTGTGAAGAGCAAATGATTTGAAAATAAATGAAGTAAATACAAGGTTACAAGTAAGTGTTGATCTTTTCGGGTGGAACCCATGTTGTTCATCAATATGGAAGGAGCTAACTAGACGTTGGTTGGAGGAGAGAACTAATGACTCAAATATTTTCGCAACGTGAGAAATATTAGCAATAGGACGACAGTTTATAACATTTGAATGGCCGCCTGATTTTAAAAGTGGTAGTAAAGAACTTATCTTAAGAATAAATGGAAAAATATCTTTATCAAACGATTTTGTAAATATGAAATAAAGAGACAAATAATGAGTATAACGTGGGTTAAAAAGGAAATCACCTGATATGCCATCAGGTTCAAGAGAAAAATTGTCATGTATTGCTAATTGTCGATGAAAAACATCGTCAAAAGAAAAATAAGCATTATGAGGAAGGATGGAAATTGAAGTAGAAAAGGGATTAGAGATAGGGAAGAAGGCGCAGTATAAACCGTTTCGAAACGCTTAACAGACAGGTTAGCCGAATCAAGATTATCTGGGTTATCAAGGTACCCTGAGGACTGTGTTGTTGAACTGAATGTAATTTTACTAGGAAAACCAGAGGATGATTTGTTTTTGCGAATGAATTTCCAAAAGTTTTTAGAATTTTTAGAGAGGGATGATTAAACTTTAGAAATATAATCACGATATGATTATTTAGATAAGTATTTATAATGGATGCATAACCTAGATAAATGAAGATAATCTTTGAGAGCAGAGGATTCTTTATATTTTTAATGTGCTCAATGCTTCATGAAGACAATATCATTAGTTCTTTAGTGAACCATGGTTGAAAAGTAGATTTGAAAGTTCTTCCTTGAAGAACAAACTTAAGGATGGTTTGACTAAATAGTTTGAAAATTATGGAGCCAGTTGAAGGAATAAAGAAAATCAGAAACTAAGGTGTAATTAGCATTTTTGAAATTAAATTAAGGGTTTGGTGCATTAGTGGCAGGAGAGGTAGTATAAGAGCAAGATTTATAAGACAAAGTCAGAGCTGGATGGTAAGGATCACCAATGATGGGAGATTCGATTGAACTTTGTACATTAACAGAAAGTCTGTTAATAAAAATTAAATTTAATAGATAACTATGTGAATTTAGATTAACGTTTAATTGGTAGAAGCCATGATATGCAAAAGTTTCAGGAATGGAAGGATGGCGAATAGTAATTGAGGAGGAAAATTATAGACCATATTTATCATTGGACCAAAAAATCTCTGGGAGGTTATAATCTTTTAAACAAATAAAAGTGTGATGAGGGAAGTTAAAAATGATTGAATCTATGGATGAAGCATGAGCATTGTAAACATTAGATGGACAAGAAAGTGGTAAATAAACTGAGCTAAAAATAAAGTTTTTTAGAGTTGAAAGATAACATAACAAATAATTGTTCAACACTAGAATCAGAAGAAGGAATTTGGTTGGAGAGAATGTCTTTATGTACAACTAAAATGATCCCACCGCCACGACTTAAGCTACTCGTTAGTGACGATCTATCACAACGATAGATATGATAATTATATAGACCTAATTTATTATCATAAAAACTATCATTTAACCAGGTCCGTTAGAGCTATAAATAAAAAATTAAAGGAAGCAACATTACATTTGAAGTTAAATAGTTTACGTACGTAAGCTTCTGAAATTTTGATAGAAACCCGATATTCCATTAGATTTGGGCATTGTATTTAGGACTGGATATTTCGATAAAGTTGGATTGTTTGATTTAGGAAGGATTAGTACAGGCCACGGGAGAGTAGACTGAGTTAGTTTATTGACTGATTGGCCGAAGAGTAGGAACGAGTAGCTTGAGATGATGACGGCATTGGTACGATTGAGGGAATACCATCTCTCTACTTTACCATGATGTGTGACTCCACATTTTTCTTGCGGTTATCCAAGTCAGTATAAATAGAACGAATAAATTCACGTTCCCAAAGTGTATGATCGCGGATGACAGAGATGGAGCGTGCTGCACTAGTGGCAGGAAGATCTCTTACACCGATATTGAAGTCAGCAATAATTTTGAGAGCTACCTCCTTAGAGGGCAGAAAAACTTTAATGGACGTAGTCCTCTATCACTGGGATTTCCTAGTCTAATTGATTTTAAATTTTGAAATACAATTCTGAGCGAAATTCAGCCAAATGATATACAATTTATTACACTAATAATCCGTTCCAAAATTTTATAATTAATTAAAATGTGCTAAATAAAGTACCAAGTACTTCATGAAGTAAATGTCATTTGCTATCGAAAGCATACTCTAATGTTGTAATCGGATCATTATTTCTTATCTTTTATAAAAAATGATTTCATAGTTTAATATATATGTGTGTACATTGTTTTATGTTCTATAGTAAATTCTGAGCGAAGCATATATTGGTTTTGCAAAGATGTATTTTTTTTTTTTTTGTATGTATAAAATCACTTTTTCGCATAGAAATAATAGTTCGATTATCACAAATCGGGTATGCTTTCGGTAGCAAATCATGTCTAGTTAGTACTTTGTTTAACTGATATTTCGAATTTCTCGAAAGTTTTTCTTAGGAGGGGAAAAACTACCGAAAAATGAAGAAAATCGGCAAAATTATGATTTCTGTTATTTAAAATTTTTAAATTTCGTGTTTACTATTTGAGTTTTGATCGTAGGGACTTGAATTTTTTTTTTTTAAGTATTAACATATGTAGTATAGAAGTGAGGTAAAATTTTGGAATGAATGATTATTATAGTATTCTATAATATATTGAGTTTCGCTCAGAATCGTATTTCTAATGCAATATCATTGCATTCAAATCTTAAGTATAATAAACCTCTAATTTCTCCAAGGACCGAAGGGATGAAGGAATGACGTCAATAATCGACATTCCACTTTTACATAATATTATATATTATATTATAAACTTTCATAAATAATTATAAATTATGTCGTAATTATATATTTTACATTGTAAACTCCCATAATATTTGAATAAAAAAGAATTAATATTGAATATTCTATAAGTAGGTAGTTATTTAATAATAAATAAAATTATTTATATTTCACTATTAAGTGCCAAAAATTATACTTAACAAAGAAGTGCATATATATGGAGAGAATACTTTTAAAATCTTATTTAAATAAGAAAATATATTTACTATAATTACATAACTATACTATAGCTTATAAATACAATTTTCTCAATAGTGACATATTGGTAATAACTAATAAATAATAATAAAAGAATACCTAGTCAAAATACCTATTATCATTTCTTTTTAAATTTTGAGTAAAGCAAAGGATGTATTGGTTTTACACCGATTTTTTTTTGTGATGATGGAGGAATGCTCGGATCGACTTTCCCGCTTTTTTAGTTAAAAATCGCTAGTAGAAAAATTAATTTTTGAAGAAATTAACATGGGTAATTTTAATGTTTATATTATAATGAATAGCCAAAAGAATAAATTATTGTTGGTGGTAACATTTAAGAATTAACATTATAAATTAATGATAAGAACATAGTTATTATATGAAAATACTAAATATTTATGTAATGAAAATATGTCCAAGAAATAATATTATCATTATAGTTTACAAAAATACGAAATCAGAAAGATTATTTCGTTGTATTTTTTGTAGCGCGGGAATTATAGGTCTACTGTGACGTCATAAATCAATTATGATTTTTGATTAGTTTACGATGTTTACTTTGAGCATATATTTATTAACGGTAGTTATAGAGTATATAGATATGTGATAACACTGATAAAGGATAAAATAAAAATATTGTGACAATCACGCTATCGCATAATTGTGTAGAGCTCATATTTGCAGAATTTTTGGATGTTTACTTTAGATTAAAATAAATAAAATAAAATTGATATATTAAAGAAATAGTTACATGTGTCTATCAATGTACTACAAAATACTTACTTTTAGAAGTTTCTTCAAATTTGAACTAGAACGTGTATCTACATATTGGTAGCATCAAAACAAAAAATTAGTTTTACTATACTTAGGAAAAGTGGCAAATAGCTAGGGGAGGGTTTGGTTGTTGTAACCCCCTCCTCCCTATTGGTTTTTTTTTTAATAATGTTTTCAATAATTTATTTCTCTAAATACACGGTGTCAGCGATAGTTGACCGCGGTAAACAACCGTTGATGACCAATCATAGAACAATAAATATTACTCATCTTGTTGTTTCTCTGAGGCTGAGCAGGATGTGCTTAGTAGTGCTTAGATGTCTACTTAATAAATATTATTAAACCAAGGTTGAACTATCTAATTGAAACTCATAAAAGCGCAATCAAACCCAGTGATTTTAAATATAATACAATAAAATTTAAAATCATATGTTTCATGTATACCTATTGTATAGACCTAAACCGTAAACCTTCCCTCCAAAGAAAAATCCTAGCTACGCCTCTGTTTAGAAAGGGTGTACAAATTATTTACTTATGATTATAAATTTGAACAAATTATATAAGAAATTTTGGTACAGGTATTGATTATAATATCCAACTTGTGGATACCAGCGTAACCTATCTAATACACAATCCAAAACATTTAATTTTTACTATAACTACTTTAAATTCAATTTCTTTATTATAAAAATTACCATGTGTTTATAAATTAAATGTGAAAATATCTATTAACAATTATAAATTATTAAACCTTAGAAAATTTAAAAGAGTATGGTATACATGGTAAGAATTATTATTTATAAAACTACTTATGTCATAAAAGTTTTTTATCTTACATTTAGAATAATTATAAATATTGTATTTTGAAATTATTAACTGTATTAATTTAAAATGTATAATATTCTGCTATAAAAATAATAATATTTCAAATTATCTCTTTTTTTAATATATACTTATTTAAAATAGATAATTCTATTAAATTTAACATTTTAATAGATGTTATAGAAAACAATGAATTAAGTGTATTAAAATAATAGTAGTGCAGTATTCTAAATATCGTATTCGGTATAATATTCAAATATACTCACTATCTTTATAATGTATTAAATACATATTAGAAATAGTACAATAGTTTGATTAAATTAAATTACCTATATTTATAACAAAGTAATTTACAAAAAACCTCTATCTATCTGTGGTAGTTTTAATTCAATACTTGTCTCAAATATCTTATATAATTTTAAATTTATAAAATACAATTATTACTAAAGAAAATATGGAAAAGGAAGATGTCTTCAAAATCTTATCTCATAATTTTAGTGAGTATAATAAACTTAATAATTATATAATCATATTGATTTATCAAAATAATTCATGTCTATAGAAGATCAATAAATATATTTTAAATACCAACATATTGATTATAACCTGTACAATTATTAATCATTTTAAAACAAATATGGTTAAATATTAAAAATCAACACTCTATTAATAAGAAAGAAATAATGAATTAAATATATTATGGAAGTATAATGTTTCGAATAAGAAATGTAATGTTTTTGTTTTCACACATTTACTTCATTATTTCCTCATAATGTGTTGTTTTTCAATTTTAATTTAAAAGTTACTATAGAATCTAAAAAAAGTAAGTAAGAAAACTACTGTAACCAGTTTCTGAATTATGTTAATATGCGAATAATATCAAAGGTAATTTAAAAATAAGTGAACAAATTAAGACAACTGCAGTTAAGTTAATAAACTAATTTAAATTATTATCTTATTAATGAAATGATTAAAAGTGAAAAGGTCGTTATTGGATGTTCCTCCATCATCTCTTCGGTTCTCGGAGAAATCAGTGTTTTATTATATTTAAGATTTGAATGCAATGATAATATATTAGAAAATACGATTCAGAGCGAAACTCAAAATAATACATTATAATATACGGATATGTCGTTCAATAAGTTTACTATGTGTGCATCACTACATAAGAAAACTCAAAAAAAAATTTGAAGTACCTGCTTTTAATATTGCATTAGTTATCTTGAAAAATCTAAAATTAATTTCGTTAAAATTACGTTATCCGTGAATTTTGCATTTTTCCGTTATTATCAGAAAATAACTCTCTGATAAATTTTCTTCCCCCAACGAAAAAATTTTGAGAAATTAAAAAAAATAACTAAATAAAGTAACAAGTACATCCAATTTTAAACTGAAAGCATTCCTCTATTTGTGGTAATCGGAACATTATTTTTACCCTAAAAAGTATTATCAGTTATATATAAAAAAAATATCATAATATTCAATTATAGTAAATATTCAAATTTTAGAAGCTTATAAAAAAAAAATGTCAGTAACGATTTTAAAAATATTTTGTAAAAAGATTTAGCAGTATATAATTATTCAAAGCGAAAAACCAAAAATTGCAATAAATATTTAACATTTATTGAAAAAAGTACAAATTTTTATACTTGGCCAAAAAATCAACCATTCTGTTGCAAAATTTTACTACACTTCTATATTACATATTTTAATACTCTAAAATAAACTCTATAATAAAATTTAATAAATTGATAATACGTTCCAATATTTTATCTCACTTACAAATTATTTATGTGAATATTCAAATAAATTTTCAAGTCACAGAAACCGTCATTTTACCGACTTTCCGCCATTTTTTGGTAGTTTTTCTTCTCCAAAGAAAAAACTATTGAGTTATTTGAAAAATGAGCAAAATAAATTACCAACTAGAGGCAATTTTCTACCAAAAGCATACCCTATTCGTGGTAATCGGAAAAAAAACATCTTCTTAAAACCAATACATTCAGTGCTTCGCTCAGAATCTAAAATAAGTAAGATCAATTTTAGACGTTCCTTCTTCATCCCATTGATCTTTTAAAAAATGGTAATTTTTCTTCAGAAAAAAAAACCAACGGTTTACAAATTATTTTATAAATAGATTAAGAAATATAAATAGATTTCTATGAAATTTTTAAATTATTTAACCCAAAATAGAAGGTAATATTAAACATTTTTAAAAAAAATTTAAAGCTCTATGTGTATGTAATCAGAAAATCAACTAATTCGTTATTTAAGTTTACCACGGTTGTAAAATAATTATGTAAACATTAAAAAAGTAAAAAATAATGAAAACATCTTATATACTAGCGAAACCTAAGCGCGCTTCGCTTAGAATATAAAATGTATAGTATAAATGTACAATGTATATATACAGTGAAATATATTTTATACTAAAGAAATAGTTTAACAATAATGTAAATACAATATTAAATTTTAAACTTAGATATTTGCAGATATTTTTATTTAACTTAAATTTTAATTTAATGTAGATTCGTATATTCGAAGTTATTTTTTGGTTGCTAAACGAACTATAAGACATTTAAAAAGTGGTATGTACGGTTTTAAAAATTTATTTAAACGATAAAAATAAAGTTCCTATTACAATAATATATAGCTATATTGCTTATGACATACTATAACATTAAAATTAAATGAAATTTTATAATTTTGCTTGTTTAAAGATGCGCCAGGTATTGTTACTTATTGTAAAGAAAAAATGGTCGCCAATAACCTACGATGGAACTGCCCGAAATATGTATTTTAGGAAGCATACATGAAAACCACATACAATAATATAAACAACAAATAATAGTATGAATACATTGATGCAGCCATTTAAAACATTAAAAATAGTAATAGTATAATAATATCATTAATATCTTATAATTAGTTCAAATAAAAACATTTTATTCTGTAATTTTATGTTTTATGTTATATGTAAAATGAAACGATTGACTCATATAACAAGTAACAGCACTATTGTCATATGTCATTGTTATAGAATAGACAGATAGCCTATGCAATGTTTATATTTGGCGACTACTCCTGAAATGCAGCCGCTATAAAGCTCTAGTGTATAAATAATGTGTGGTGATATCTATGCTTTGTATATAGGCTGTTACTAATGCGTATAGAACTAATTATATACCTAACCAAACCTACTTATACTCAGTAGGGCAAAAAAAAATGATAAAATGTATTTCTGTATTTTATTAACTTTAAAATTTCTGACTTGGCATAATTACTTGTTAAACAATAATAAAAATCAAAAACATTCCACGTGATTTTTTCAAAATGGTGTCAGGTTGTGGTCCATATTGTATTTATGATGTGAAACATAATTTAAGGTAAGAATTTGATAAAAATTGTCTGGTAACATAAATTTTCATTTTTAAATTCTTCCTTAAAATGATTATTATTGAATATAAAAATATTATATTACTATTTCATCTGTCTTCCCCTGTCGACGTTTCAAAAACCATATTTAGAATGGTCTGAAATGTATTCGACACCCTTAGTAACTCGCAAACAATAATTACATGTGGAAAAAAATATAACAAATAATGAAAAAATGCATTATATAATTTACTTAGTTTGAGTAAGATATCTTATTTGACGATCAGTTTGTACATTTATTTTACTTTTAATAGTAGTTTATAGGCATATATTATAGATGGGAAATTGTGTGATCGGTTCATTTGTACAATGTTTACACAGCTATACAAATTATACGTAATCTACTTAAAAAACTTAACTAAAACTTTAAAGCTATAATCACAATTTGGGTAGTGGCTTAGGATTATTAGCCCTTCAAATATTCGTCATAAATAAAAATTAAGCAATGCATAAATAATTAAAATAATAATAATTCGTTTAAATTATTTATTGACTCTTTAAGTTAAAAAAAAAAATGTAGAATGTTAATTATACTATTTTCTCCTTTTCATTTTCTATATAACTTTTAATATTTATTAATTATACATTTACTTGTCAAGTAGTGTGAATCACACTAATTTATTCAGAAATATATTTCAAATTTTTCCGGTCCACAGCCAATACCTACTTCTTGCAACCAATTCCCTGCAATCTAAGTATAATGTAGTATTAACTATTGAAATAGTAAATTAATCTTTTTATTAATTAAATAATAATATTTATAATAAAGATAATAATAATTAACAATGATATAAGACTAATAGTCATTCGTCAATGACGATAATCAGTTTTCGGAGAAAAGCAATATAAAAGTAACTGTAAACTGTGTTGATATACCTTCTTCTTCTTTCCTGCCTCACTTTCTAACTATATGGAGTCGTGATCCCTAGTCTTAAATCTCCATAGATAACGATCACCTTCTTCCTATATCTTATCCATTCTCACCTGCAGCTATCTTCCCATCATCTTCGGATTCTCTCCCACTAATACCGCTGTATTCCCAGTTTTTCATGAGCGTGACCCCTGTTGTCTGCGTCGTCACGTTTCCTTGCCATCCCATAAGTTGTCCTGCCCGTCAAGAATAACACAACAATACTTATATACGATAACAACACGTTGTAGCAATTCGGGAAAAAACAACATGAATCAAAACAGAAATTATATTATACTTATTGTAATATAAGGTACACTAAGAGAATACAAATTACGACCACGTACAACCCGCAGACCGCACCACGATCATTTTAATATTTTATTAAAAGAATATTTCCAAAAATTTTTTTCTCGAAAATAAAATTATAAAAATACTAAATAATATGGTATGTAAATTGTCAAAATGTTTTGTGACCCACGATAAATACCTACGCGACCATAATTTGGGTCGCGACCGGAGATTGGGAACCGCTACACTAATACTTCATCATCTGCAGGCATCAAGCAACATGACAGCTCAACATATATATATCTCTTTTATTATCTTATATATTACTAAAGAGAACAGGTAAGGTCTCAATGCTGAACAATGATGCTCACCAAATCGACAACTTTTACACTAATATTTGTTTCTCCACATACAGTTTTTACTATTGTCATTGTCTTTTCATACGTCATTCATATGTCTTCTATTATTTTAATATACTTTCTTGGTACTCTAATTTTCCTCATTGTCCACTTTAAAACATCTTTTGGAATTCTATCATGTCATTTCTAAATCAATAAATACCACACACTGTTTCATCTTTTAATCCTGAATTTTTACTTTATAAAAAATATCGGTTCCTTCGTTGATTTTCCTGGTATAAACCCATTAATGTATAGTTTGTTTTCTTCACACTTGTTATATATTGTTTAAACAATAAAATTGCATAGTTACACAATATTTTTATCGCCTTGTATAAAAATTAATTCAACGATATATTATGGTTTTACGTTCCGCTAACAGCAAAATTGTATAATTAATTTAATTACGTGTATATTATATATTTTCGATTAAATATATTTCAGATTTGAATAATTTTTTGCAATAATTTTACAATTATTCTACGGAATGTAGGAATACAAGGTCTCATCTCATCGAGTTGTTATCATTAATGATTATAATCGAACATGTTCCAGTGATAAGTGTAAATCAACTTAAATTTTTATTTCAAACCACATATCTAATTATAATGCTATAATATCTACAATTATTTTTATATAAGATATATGTCATAAGGAAAATAACATGTATAATAATTGCATTATTAATTAATTTATACATGGGTAGGTAGTAGAAAAAAAAACATAATTTTTTATGAAAAACCTATTTGATAGTTAATAATTACTACATGAAAGAGCAATAAAAATAATATGTTTTCAACTCTTAGAATCACCAGCTGCTTTCTGCTCATTATAACTGCTGCACTAATAGGCGATTCGATTTTAAGAAATAATGAGTTTACTTTAATTTCCTATAACATTGCTGTATAACAATTACGTTGTGTTGGCATTGTTTTTAAAAATATAAAACTAATTTATTTGTCCATAGTTGAGTTTTTATTATTAAATTTAGTATATTTTTGTTTACGGAATATTGATAATTATTTTATTGGTAGATTTCATATCACATAAATAACGTTTATTTTGTTATATTCCTTTGTTGTTCCAGTGATTATTGACTACTTGTATAGCCACGCCAAAATCTTCAGGTGTGCAAGGCACTGGGTTTAGGGGGCATATTAGTATGTTTCTCTGTTTGTTCATTTCCACAGTCGCAGTTTTCGATTCCCGTAGTGTATCTCCACTTACGTAGGTTTTTCTTTGTTCGGGCAACACCTACTTTCAATCTATTAAGTGTTTTTCAGGTTTTCCATTCGTTGGAATATCCGAGTAGAAGTTTTTCCATTGGCCTTATTTTAAAATTATTTGTTTGATTCAACGCTATTCATCTTCATAATTTTTTTTATAAGCTTCTAAAATTTAAATATTTAGTAAAATTGAATGTTATATGCTATTTAAAAAAAAAAAAAAAACTGTTCATTTATCACAAATATGGGGTATGCTTATTGTAGAAAATTGCATGTAGTCAATATTTTATTTAGCTTATATTTTAAATTTCTCAAAAGTGTAAAACGTCAAATTTCATGTAAACCGTAATTTTGATCATATTGATTTTAGATTTTTCATGATAACTATTACAATTTTGAACATATGTACTTGAAGTTTTTTTCAATATCCTCATAGATAGTTATACTCGTGAACTTTTGGAACGGCTTATCAGTATAATATATTGTATAATTATATTGAGTTTCGCTCAGAATCATATTTTCTAATGCAATAACATTGCATTTAATTCTTAATTATATTTAACCATTAATTTATCCAAGGACTGAAAGGACGAAAAAGTAACGTCTTAAGTCGACCTTTCGCTTTTTAACTTATTATTTTTTAGAACCCACCCCTCAAGAAAATGTTGAAAATCCGCCACTGTCTACAGCTATAAGAAAGGACTATGTGATAAGACTGATGATTGTAAGTATGTCGAATTTGGGAGAAAAATTGACCGGAACCCATTAATAGTATTAATAAAATTACTTAAGGTTTAGTCGGATAATATAAAACAATTTTTTTATAACATAATACCTTCTCGAATAATCAGTATAATTACTTTTACATGTTGTTCGTGATTTCGTATTAAATTTATAAAAAACATGTTGGTTCAATGTAAATTCAATATTTCTAATCAAATCATTTATATTTGCTTTTCTACAATCTACATAGTACAGCTGATGCTTTTAAAACTCGTAAACATATTATTATTGTTTTATGTCTTTATTGTTAAATAAACTATTCAATAGTTAGTACATACTGAAAAATTTTCATATTTACTATTAATTAACCATGTATTTCTATAAGATTTAAAACACAAAGGTTATATAGAAATGATAGAAAAATATAATACATATACAAATTGGTCAAAGTGTTTCTAGGCATTCTTGAATTATTATATATGTCTATCTATAATGATTTAGTTGATTATAAATTGATTTACAACTTTACAAGTGTTTATACTTATATAAATATAATATATTGAGAACGTTGAAGAAGTGGTAAGGTCTATTTCGAACGTTTCTCATTCTTCCTTTCGATCCTTGGAAAAATTATTGGTTTATTATAATTAAAATTTGAATGCAATGATATTGAATTCGAAAATACAATTCTGAATGAAACACATTCAGATATACAATATATTATACTGATATTCCGTTTCAAAATTTTAATTCGTGTGACTATATATGAGAACAAACATTTCAAGTACCTACCTAGATTCAAAATTGCATTAGTTGTCAATAAAATACATTTTGTCAAAATTATTATTTCCGTAAATTTTGCTGTTTTTTCGTAAATTTTCAGTAGTTTTTCTTTGCACATGGAAAAAAATTAAGAAATAAAAAAATTATCTAAATCAAAAACTAGGTAACTAATTGCAATTTGCAATCGAAACGTACCCCATACTACTCCTACTTAATGTAATTTGACCATGAGTTCTACCAGAAAAAATGTATCAGGCACAACAAATGAAAAAAAAAAAAATAAAACATCTTTGTATAACTAATATATTCCTCACTTTATATAGAATCTAAAATTAAATATGAAATAGGTATTATTCTATTCTATTAAGGCGATAAATTTTTAAGTTTACACCGGCGGTCAGTGATGTATATAGGATGGTGAACTGAGGGTTAAAACCAAATTTTGTTTTGGAAGAAAAATGTGGATCATCTCAAATTATAAATGTGTAAGATAAGATATATTATTAAATAGTAAAAAAAAAAATGGAAAATATTGCTAAATGATTTATTAATATAGTCAATAAATCGGAAGGAACGTATTGATTATAAAGATATATATGTATATTGAACGAACTAGTATAATAGAAACAAAACGTTTCCTTTAGTATAATAATTTTAAGGTTATTTAATAAAAGTATTAAAGAAGCTTTGTGTCAAATAAATTCATTTATTCCTTATCTATCTAATCTACTATCTTACAAACTTAAGCCACGTATATACATTATGCATATAAGTTTAAATAAAAGTACAACTTTTCAAGTAAGAATTACAATAATAATAATAATGACAGCAATAGACTCGTATGAGTAGTAATAATGTGACGGATTCACGACAAATCTAATTTGTAGCCACGTCGCACAGCGATCACCAGCCACGTACATAATTATATTGTTTTTAATGATCATCCTAACCGCTGCAACCAATCGCAGAGCAGCCAGCTCAGAAGGTTTAATGCATGCGCATCGTTTGGGCAAACTAATACGGAAAAAGGTCGACGATACTATATAAACGTCTTTAATTTATCTATTATTCAGTTTTCAGATTCTTCATTGTGATTTTATATTTAACACTTCATAAATATTTAGTCATGGTTTCTTTTACATACATTTTATTTGTTAATACTATAATAGTCTATATTACGTTTCAAAACATCTACCCGGGTAACTAAACTTTATTTTTATTTTAATTAATAGACATAAGAAAAAAAGTTCTTTACTATTCTATTTAGGATTAAGGCGATGTTTTTATATCTATGTAGCAATATATAATGTATATCAATAGTACAATTTAAATTATAGGTGTATTTTATAATATGAGTAGTTTTTAAATTTTGTTTTATTAAATAATAAAACAAAACAAATTTTAAAATTATTTACTACCTTATATTCATACAGGATTCATTTAATGATTATATATTTAAAATTTAAGGTTTTAAGATTAAACTAACTAAATAAATAACTTTTTTTAGTTCAATTGTCTGGTGAAGACAAGAAAGGTATAGTTATTGTATAAATAAATAACATACGTTTAATTTTTAAAATATTATAGGAAGTTAATGTTGTAAATAACTGTAACAAATACAAGTATTATAATAAATGTATATATTATAAGGCATATAGTGGTTTATCAAAATTAAAACTTGATTGCAATGATATTGCATTCAAAAATACGATTCTGAGCGAAACTCAGTCAGATATACAACATATTATTATAATGATAGTTATATTACATAATTTTTTTTTTAGTTCAATTTAAAGTTTTTCCTTGAGAATCGGAAAATTAACAAAATTACAGTCTCCGTTATTTAAAATTTTTTTATTTCTTGATTTTTATTAGGTTGAAGTCGTTTAGACTTGAAATTTTTTTTTGACTATTTACATAAGTCGTATTTACGTTTAGTTAAATTTTGGAAGGGATTAGTTGATTTTTTGGCAAAATATAAAACTTAAATATAAAGTCTAATCATATAATACTTAACCATTTTAAAAAATATTTTGGAAATTGTAACTGACAATTTTTACCATAAAATGATAACTGCTTGATTGTTGATCGTAGGGATTTGAAATTTATATTACATATTTCTATAAGTAATTTACACTCGTGGTAAAATTCGGAATGGATTATTAGTAAAATATATTGAGAATCACTCAGAATCGTATTTTCTAATGCAATATTATTACATTCAAATCTTGATAATTATAATAAACCCTCTTTTAATTTTTCATCTCCTTTAGTACTACCACTACTATAAAATCTCGCTTTAATATTGTATACTGTAAAATTTTACTTTTAAATGCATATAATTAATAGTAATAATGATTTTTATAATTTTTTGTGAAGGAAGTACACATATGACGTTCCAAGGTGAACCTTTGAGAAATCTAGGTAAATAAATATACTGTAGAAATGTATATATGAAGTAAACATTGGTCTTAAATTAAATTAATAAAGTTTTTTATAATATTAATATATCAAATTATTAGAAAAATATTGCTAATAAGTAGTTATTTAACATTCAATCATAAAAGAGTAGAAATTAATAACGAATTACCTCGATGGAAATAATATTGTCCCA
>CM023360.1:37169489-37197916 GCA_013282895.1 Eriosoma lanigerum
TTTATACCTATGTGGATGTGACAATGTTAAATATATTATATCAATAGAAATATTTAGTTTATAGGTGTATTTAAAGGGTTAGGTAGTTAAATTTTGGAAGGGATTAGTTGTTTTTTGGCTAAATATAAAACTTTAAAATTTTTCAAAAAATTTTTAATATTATCTGCAGTTTTTACTTTATCGGTTTAAATATTTTATCAATGTCTAATCATATATTATTTTATCTTTTTAAAAAATATTTTGATAAATGTGACTGAAAATATTTACCATGAAATGGTAACTCCTTGAATATTGATCGTAAGGATTTTAATTTAATTTTAAATATATCCATAAGTAATTTACACTCGTGGTAAAATTCGGAATAGATTTTTAGTAAAATATTTTGAGAATCGCTCAGAATCGTATTTTTTAACGCAATATCATTGTATTCAAATCCTTTTAATTAAAATAAACCCTCTTTTCTTAATTTTCATTCATAGGTTTATTCATAATTATTTTAACGTCTGTAATTTCTTTTTGTGTATGTTTTAGAAAAATTAACTTAATTTAACCAAATATATTTGTGTTTATGTACTTTATGCTCATAATTGATCAACAACTACATTTGGTGTTCCCAAATATGGGGAAGACAAAAAAGATTGGGTCTATCCATTATGGCGTCAATGAACCTTTATGACCATTATAGTTGCGTGTAAGGAAGTGCAAAAATTGTTACCAACGTTTTGCCCAAAATCGTATTTTTGAATGCAACATTGCAATACTGCAATTGAAATCCTAATTATAATAAACCACAAATTTCTGCGATGGCCTTAGGGACGAAAGAAAAATGTCTAGATTCGACTTTCCGTCTTTTAGATTCTAAACGGAGCGAGAAATGTATTGTTTCTACAAACATTTTTTTTTATATGTGAAACATTTTTTTGGGTAGAAACAATGGTCCGATAACAACAAATCAGTTCCTCTATCCGTATCAACTTTCACCTAGTTGGTACTTAAATTAGCTCATTTTTTGAAATTCTTAAAAGTTTTTTATTGAGAAGCAGAAAAATTAACAAAATTACAGTTTCCGTTATTTATAATTTTTTTAATTTCTTAATGTTTTATTAAGTTTTAATCTTTGGGATTGAAATTTTTTTTTGACTATTCACATAAATTAATTTTACGTTTAGTTAAATTTTGGAAGGGATTAGTTGTTTTTTGGCTAAATATAAAACTTTAAAATTTTATCAAAAATTTTTAATATTACCTGCAGTTTTTACTTTATCGGTTTAAATATTTTATCAATGTCTAATCATATATTATTTTATCTTTTTAAAAAATATTTTGATAATTGTGACTGAAAATATTTACCATGAAATGGTAACTCCTTGAATATTGATCGTAAGGATTTTAATTTTATTTTAAGTCCATTATTATTATTTTATATGTCCATAAGTAATTTACACTCGTAGTAAAATTCGCAATAGATTATTAGTAAAATATTTTGAGAATCGCTCAGAATCGTATTTTTTAACGCAATATCATTGTATTCAAATCCTTCTAATTAAAATAAACCCTCTTTTCTTAATTTTCATTTCCATTAGTGATACCACTATTATAAAATCTCGCTTTAATATTGTATACTGTAAAGTTTTACTTTAAAATGCATATTATTAGTAGTAATTATGATATTTATAATTTTTTATGAAGGAAGTACACATAGTTCGTCACAAGGTGGAACTTCGAATGAGCCAGGTAATTAAATTCACTGTAGAAATTTCCATATAAAGTAAACATTGGTTCTTAATTTAATTTATGTAGTTTTTTAAAATATTAATATATCAAATTATTAGAAAAATATTGCTAATAAGTAGTTATTTAACATACAATCATAAAATAGTAGAAATTAATAACGAATTACCTCGATGGAGATAGTATTATTCCATAATTATTTAGTACTGTACAAGAAATTTGGTAATTCCAAATATTTTATTTGTTAAGCTTTTTTTATACCACAGACTATATGCATCGTATGCCTGCTCATAAAATCCCGATCAACTGGTCGTGGCGTAATAAAATAATAATTAATATTACAGAAACAATATCTAAAAATTAAAATACGTAAACATTGGTTATTAAAATTTGTAATAGGTATAAAACTAGAACTAAATAAAAAAAAAATATATATATATATTTAGTATTTCGAATAAAAATACTAACAAAAAGTATTTCTTTGAGTATTTAAAATACATTCATCAAAAGTATTTTAAAAGTATTTGAAATACCAAAAAAGTATTTAAATACTTAACAAGACTGCTTGTGACCATACTGTCAAAGTGTCCAATATATGAATATTCCTAATAAAAGCCGAGTCCGTATTTTCTTTTATTAATTTTTATTAGAAATTAACATACCTTATGTAAGTTGTGTATGTATACCTCATCCTCATAAGTCATAATCGATCAATTATTGCATTTAGTGAACTTTTAGTTTACAAAAAAAGATGGGGAAAAATATAAAAAAGAACCATCGTGTCTGCTCTGAACATTTTGATATTAATGATATAGTATGAGTACACAGGAAGTACTTAGGAGTCAATAAAACGATAATTAGAATAAGACAATACGTACACGAGATATATTGAATCTAAACAAATGAATAACAAAAAAGAACTTAGCAAAATTATTATCTACATAATTATATTAGATATGTATATATATATATTACATTTTCAATTATTAAATATTTAATAATTAATGAAATGTAATTATTGTATCTTATTATATGTTATACATTTTAAGTACTCACTTTCAAAATTTAAATTGTATAATTATGAATTTATAACACACGACAGTGTGACTCTTTGTGTATAAAATTGTTTATCAAAAAATAAAATAATAACCAGTTGCATTGCAATGATAGTAGTTATAAGAAAAAAATCTATTAAGAGCACTCAAATATCGTAGTTATTTGTTAAAGTACATTATTACTCTCATATTTTATGTTTTATTACACAATCATACTACCTATCTATATTTTATATACCCATCTGTATTTTTTATACAGTCGTGTAAAGAATACTTTTAATGATAATATCATTATACGTGATATAATATGGTTAATTATTAACACAGACTATATGATTGTACTGTGTGACTACTGACTATATATAACTGTGTTATTATCTTGTATGAGTGATTGCTAAAATATCCCCTAGAGCGCACATCTAAGCTCATCAAACATCAATATATAATTCATTTCCGTTAATTATTATAACTAGAATGCCTATTTACAATAAAGCAATATTTTACGGTTTACATAACATTTGTTTTTCTTATCTCAATATTAATTTTATATAATAATTTTGAGGTCAAAACTATTATTCAAATTAAACTATTATAATTCTATTTTTATTTATTTATAATATATAATATGTTTTATATGAAGCTGAATCACTTGAAGATTTAGGTGAAATATTATTAATATTTTTATTATTAATTTACCTCTTTCTATAATATATTTAATTTAAACATTGTTAGAATTCTAACATTTAATAATAAATACAAAAATATGTGTTACCATTTGATAGTTGTTTATCAAATAAATCGATTATTACTTTTTAAATTCTAGTTCAATTTTATTTATTTAGGTGATTTAAGTCACTATTCACCAATAGACAGGTGTGAGAGTTAGTATACTTACATATGTATATTTTATAGATATACTTTAAGCAGTTTTAATAATTTACATTTAAACATATTTTCTGAAATACCAAAATATGTATTATATTGGCACTCAATTTCTGATCTCTTATCTAGGGGATTGGCAATTTATAATATTGACATACCAATGATTTATATTTATTTCCCTTTCGATGTTTTTGGTTTATTTCTAGTATATTTTTATGTAATAATTATATTCTGATATAACTATCTTTTTGTCCTCACAACTCGCTGCTATTTTATCACTTTTTCCACTATCTACTTCATATAAGCGCATAGGGCTGTTTTATGTTACATGGAATTGAATTAAAGGGCCCACCAATGAAAAGGCTATCATAAAATGATAAAAAAAAACGACGAAATTCACAGATATCAAAATTTTGACGAAATTGATTTTCATAATTACTAATGCAATTTTGAACGTAGGTAATTGAAATTTATTAAGTTTTGTCATAGGTTTTCTCATAGTTTTCTTATAGTTACATAACAAACTTTTGGATCGGATTATCAGTATAATATGTTGTATTATATTGAGTTCCGCTCATATTCGTTTTTCGATAATAATAAACCACTAATTTTTCTGAAGACTGTAAGGATAAAGCAGGAATGTCGAAAATCGATCTTCCCACTTTTTACAGTTCACTTTTGCTATAATTATAATATAATATTAATTTAACTCTATTTAATAAATGTTTTAAAAATCATAAGTAATTTTTTTTTTTAGACGTTTTCAAATTTTAACAGTTCACTTTGATGTTTGATTTTATTGTTCATAAAAGTCTGAAAACACATTTCCCATCGACCTTCTTGTTGAATTGAATGCGTTTTGTTTTCTCTTCTCAAAAAGCCAGATTGACCTTTATTTACCTGTACCAGTACCTTGAAGAACTTTAATATTGATACCAAGAACAATTTGTATTCGCATAGATTTCTGCCATCCCAAATCTACAAATTTTTATAAAATTCTTTAATTCAGCATAGAATTTATCTTATGTTTATTAGATTCCTGTTTTCTCATAAAAACTTGCTCCATTACTTAGTTTCACTTTGGTGTATAATATTCTTCTAATAATTGATTGTAAATAATTTCAACCATTTCATAATTTGGCCTTATATTAAATGTTTTATAAATTGTAACGCCTTGGTTTATAATTAAGTTCAACAATCGTGTAACTTACACTTTTTGCGCCTTTTCCGTTATCTTTGGGCTTCGAATAATATCAGTAATTTATCCATAAATAATTTGTAATTTTCAGCCACATAGCCAGTTCATTTTATGTATTCTGGTTTATTTTATTCCATGATTATGTATTTTACACTTGTACTTTTTATCTTCTTCCATCGTGTAAAAGATAATTTGTACGTGACTACGCCATGTTTTATTATATTATTAACATTATGATTAAAAAAAATATTTTGTATTTATTTTTTATTAGTTTATTCAATTAATAGAATTACAAAATTCATGTATGAAAGAGCACAAGACAAAATAACTCTCTCTTTTTTAAATACTATAAATTTATAAATAATAAGAAATAATACAACAATAAGTTCTATATAAAATCTTGACGATTTCTTTTATTATAAATTATTATCATTAATTTTTAAATATGATTGTAAATTAAAACTGAACTTATTACGTTTCAATAATTTATAATTTTGTTGACAAAAATTACAACATTCAATAGTTATTCGAATAAGCAAAAATGACTATGCCATACAAAATAAAAGGTGTTTTTTCTAATATAAACAGAATTGTTTTTAAGATTAATGTTGTTTTGAGTATTATATTATATTATATATTTGTTATATTTATTAAAAACAAATAAAGATGTAGAATTTTACTACAACAATTTCTAAATTTTTAAATTCATTTTAATAGTTACAGTATTCAATAGATGCAGTAAGTATTTTAATAATAATAAATTCAGAATTTTTATTTAAATACATCTTACTTACTGAGAACGACATAAACATTATATTAAACATTTATAATTGGCTAATGGACTTACATTTAAATACATTTAATAATAATAAAAAATTATATTTTTAATTTTGGTTTTCATTAGTTAATTAGTTCTAGAACCTTAATTAACTATTTTGTTTACACTTATATAGATGGTGAGTATACAAATTAAAGTAACTCCTTTTTAATACGGTTGTTAAATTCATAGTATTGGAAAAATAAAATATATTCGTATATAGTGATGCTCATATTTAATAGAGATCTAAATACAAAATGATTATAATATCTTGCTTTACTCATTTTTTCGGTCAAATTTTATGTTTTTTAATTTTTTTTTTACATAATATTTGTAATCAATTACTCTTTGATTTAACATTAAATGTATATATATATATATATTTTATTATTTAAATTTAAAGTTTATTATGACTCGTATGCATATTTATAAGCATGGTTATAGATAAATCAAAATTTAATAAAACAATAAATATATAGTTATGTAGCGAAGTGAAGAATTAAATTAATATTAACAATAAATTATTTATGAAATGAACTATTCATTAATAAAATTATCCGATTTGTTAAAAAATGTCTTTAGAATATAAAATTATAAAATATATTAAAACAGTTTTTATATTACAGTAAAAATCCACTCAATTATGAATGTCTAAATAATTAAAAATTGTATATGATATGATATGATAAAACTCCCTTTTTAGTGATGTAAAAATATATAACGTATTACCAATAAAAATAAAAAAAAGTTGTAATTATTAGTGTAATATATTCTAATATTTTGTGAATAAAGCTTAAAAACAATAATTCATCAAAAAACATGAGTGTAGTAAGATAATAGAATCGCCCTGCATATAATATTTTAAATATAAAATAAAAAATATAGTAAATAATATAAATTATGATAGGAACCCATGAGCCTGATAAGTGTATGAATTTTATATTCGACAATAGATGTAAGTAATTTATATGCTGATCTATAACATTAACATATTCGTTTTATTTTTACAATTAATTTAACCAAATATAAACATATATTAATACAAAAATTATAATTTAATATAAATTGATTAATTCATTGAAATATTTTATATAACATATAGTGTGGACATAGTAGGTGGTGTCATTGATGTAAATTTTATATGTATTGTGTATATGTTATATTAATATATAACATATTTCATTTTAATACCTATGTTTAGTCTTTAATCTTTATAATTTATATTTCACATAAATGTAATATATAAAAATTTAAATATGTATACCTATATTTGATTTGACTCTAATGAAGTGATGACCGTGAGTAGTAAAATAATTTTCAAGGCTGGAGATTAATGAGTTAAAAAGTTAAAGTCAAGTAACTTTTAACTAATTTATATGAATAGTTATTTTTTATAATTTTTAACTGAATGAGTTAAATTTGTTGTAAATTACCAAGTTGTTTTTCAGTTAATATTTTTTTATTGACGTCAAGTTAAAAATATTCTTTTATAGAAAATAAAATTCGTTATGTTACATATTGTACATACAATGACGTGCGTGAATACCCTCCCCCACTACGCCCAAATTTCTTTAAAGAGGTGTCTAAATTTTGTAAGTTTTTATACACGTGTGTATAAATGGAGTTTCCATGAAAATCGATTTTTAAATGTTATATTTATGGATAATCAAGTAGTAATATCAGCTAAATATTATTTATCGATCCAATAATTATATTATATTAATCCTATAATCCATATTTTTACGAATGTGATGATATATCATTGTTTACAAATCTTAACGATAATACAATAATCTATTTTACATGAGGTTGCTCCACCCATATGTTTTTTTTTTTTTTATTAATAAAATTAAGAGTCCAAAGTGAATTGAAATTTTTTTCCTGAGACATGCATATAATTGCATATAAATAACAAATTCCATGTTGACCCTTTTTTGAAGAAATTAGAGTTAATTATTATCGTCAATAATTGTTATTTTTTTTAATAGAATAAATTTGTTTTTTTGGTTTAAAAATTATTAAATTTAACTTTTTTTTTCACTTTTAACAAAGTCAAGTTAATTTTTAAAAATTAACTATGTTGCAAATAGCAACATAAACAAGCAGTGACATTTAGAACCATTTATTAAATTTTAAATTTGTTAACATGTTGCAACTGAAAATGTTGCTATATATTAGTCAAATGTAGTTAAGTTAGGTTAGGCTTAACGCGAACTACATTACTACAATAATAAATAGTGAATATTATTATATTAAACAGTAAAAATATGAAATTGGTTTTGAAAATTATTATGTTATATTATACAATAATATATATATATATATATATATATATATAATATAATATTATCTTAATGTAACAATACAATTTGCCAAATTGTTGTTCTGATAATTAGATTATTTGTGAAACAAAACTCTGAATGTGCATTGCAAAAATTTTTTATAGAGTTTAATATTATAAAAAAAAATTATCTAATATTAGGTAAATATATATTTTCTAATTTTTAGTAAAGCTGAAAATTCAAGAAGAACGGGGAGGTAATTTATTGATATTTAAGAAATTTTGATTAATATAAATTCTAATCGAGTCATTTTATGAATCATAAATAATTGTAGGTATAATTTACAGATTGTAGTCAACTATAAATGTATTATAATTCGTTATTTATGTTTAATAGTTATCCCGTACTTTATTCAAATTATAAGTTTACAGTATACTCGTATATATGACATTTTCAATACATTATTGTAAAACTTAAAATAAGTTCCACTATTTAATAAATTATTTTACTTTTGAATTTATTTTATAAATATATAATTTTTGTTTTGCATAATGTGTAATTCTTTTTATCTTACTTTTCATACATTTTATAGAAAATCTTAAATACTTTCATATTGTTGTATTTTTTGGTATTTGAATCAAGAAAATAAATTTTTGCACATTTTTTATATATTTGTAGATGCATGGGAATTTTTAAAACATCTTCGAAGTTGTGTCGACCTTAGTAAGTGTAAAAAAATCGGTGTTTACAATAACTTTAAAAAGTAAAAAGGTTGATTTTGGATGTTCCTCCTTCGACCCTTCAGTCCTCGGAGAATTAGTGTTTTATTATAATTAAGGTTTCAATGCAATGATAATGTATTAGAAAATACTGTTTTGAGCGAAACTCAATATAATACAATATATTATACTTATAGTTCTTTTCATAAGTTTACCACGTGTGTAAAGTAAAATACCTAAGCGAAAATAAAAAAAAATTTTAATCACCTACGTTTAAAATTTTATTAGTTATCATGAAGTACCAAAACCCAATTTCTTCAAAATTATGATTTCCGTAAATTTTTACGTTTTTCGTCATTTTCTGGTAGTTTTCCTACTCCTAAAGAAAAAATTTTGAGACTTTCGTAAAATGAGCTAAATAAAGTACCAAATATACGCAATTTGCTATTGAAAGCATACTCTACTTGTGATAATCGGACTATTATTTCTACCCAAAAAAGTGTTTTCATACACAAAAAAATGAAAAAAAACATCTTTGTAAAACCAATACATTCTTCACTTCGCTCAGAATCTAAAATGTATGATTAAGAGTAGATAAATTATCCCTTATATTTCTTAATATTCCTTAACAGACTTTTTGTAAAATTTACTACTATAAATTATGCTAATTCACAATGAAATTATAATTACGTAAAATATAAACGAAATGAAAACGGTATAACATAGTTGTTAAATTGATATTTTACAAAAAGCCCACAAGAAAACATCAAAATAGACACTGCGTCGTAATTGCAAGCCGCTGTGCGCGTACTAGTTTTTTTTTTTTTTTGTTTGTCTGTGGTGATCAATCAAATAAGACAGACGACATAATTATCGGGAATAAATTAAATAAAATGTTTGTTCTTTAGTATTTTTTCTCTAATAAACTAAACCATAGATTAATTTTTTATGTATGCAAGAGTTTTTCTTTTTTTTCTTTACAAGATTTTTCATACACAATAAAATATCGAGTTTATAACAATCATTGATGTGTTATTTATTTTGTGTCAATTTTTTTTTATCCTTATTTTAACTTAATAGAGAGGAATGTTAAGTACAAAATACATAACCACGGTACTCCGGTAAATAGACCTAAGTCCGTAATTTTCGACCTTGATAAAGATGTTACATAGCGTTTCATAGAGGTGAGGAAATACGAAAAGTTGCAAATTCAACGGTTATTTATCAGATTATACATGCTCGTATGATTCAATATCCAACCCGAGCAAAATTAAGCGAAACAACTTTTCAAAAATTAATATTTTAATGGGAATAGTAATTGTATATAAGTAATATATTTGTGATACGTGATCCGGGCCGGCTTAAAGCGTAGGCGACTTAGGACCTAGGCCTAAACGGCGGCATAAAAAACACTTTTTAAAGGGATGGTATTTTTCGGAATTATTTTTAAAAAATTTAATTTTAAGTTTGCATCTTCAAAGCAAGAAAATTAAATTTTCAAAGTTAAGATTAAATTAATAAGAATTGTATTTTTAATTTTATATATATTATATTCAATTTGTATCTATCTATTTAGTACTAATTTATTATTTTATTATGATTTTTATTTTACTAATTGAAAGAAAAAAACTTGTTTTTCCTGTTCGTATAGGATAATAATGATCAAATAATAGGGGCGGCAAATTTAAATCTTGTTTACGTATAAAATATCACTAGAGTCGGCCCTGTAAGTGATTAGGTAAAATACTTATAAACATTAAGTAAATTTACTACTATATTTATAGAGGTAGATATATAAATATTAGTATATTTTTACCAATTATAAATTATTGTTATTTATCTGTAGATAGGTATCATATACATTGTACATATACATATGCAATTTAAATTATTTATGTATATTATAAAGTTTTTTTTGTATAACATATTATTAAGAATAGAATAATATTTTGTATTATGCTATATTTTTCAAATATGTTTTACTGTATATTGTATTTAAAAAATATTATATGATATATTTTGCCCATCCCTGCTTATAGATAAGAAAAAGAAGCTTGAGCTATGTTATTGGATGTGGATGTGATGTTAATATTGTGGGGTTGCAGTTGCAGAGGTTTCGTTGCTGCATGAAGTGCTAGAGCCTCTAATATATCCTACTTAAATTAATTATTTATTTTGTATTATATAATTAAATGTGAGGATCAAACAAGTAATTATCAGATAATAGTTTTAAATACTTAAAATAATATTTTCAGGTCAATTTTTGAATCCTTTGGACTTCTGCAACAATGATAATCGTAAGAGATATATTTTATCTTATAATAAAATTGATAGTTGAGCTTAATCATTAAATACAGTATTTAATGAATAATTATAAATATAGAATATAACACGATTATTGTTATCGATACGAATCATTTACCATAATTTTCTTAATGTTTTTTGTAAATTTTGTTATTATTTATTATTCTCAGTCAATTAATTTCGATTTTATTTCCTTCAATAATTACTTAAGTGTTAACTACAAAATGTGAGATGTCTTCGTACAAAACTACCTAAAATCCAGACAAATGTTGTTTTATTAACGTATATGCATGTATAATTTATTTTAGTATTTATTATAACAGTGACCTAGGTTACCGAAGATATCTCGAAAGATGAGTTGGGTCTTGATGCGTGTGAATTTTTTAGATGTAACAGGAATACTAACATCAATGGTAATCGACGTGGTGGAACCGCCGTTATTACCTTAAAGAATAAACTGCACCCTGTCCTAATTATCTCACCATGTTTCAATGACTCCGAACAAGTATTTTTGTCCATCTTTATCTATTTTGACACTACCGATCTTTTAGCTGGCACCTGTAATCCTCCGATCACCAATATTATTAACTATGAGAATTCGATTTTATTATACCTTAGTATAATGTATAAAATAATTACAAATTTGCAAATTTGATTGGAATGATCACAAACTTCACACTTCGGCTTGTAATCTCTTAATTATTATTGAATTTATTAATATTTTTGTGATAATGAAACAGTAATGTCTGCTCTAATATTCCTTTTCCACTCACTCTCGTGTGTAAATATATTGATAAAAATGAATATGTTTTTCAACTTTTTATTGTATCGTCTTCTATACGATGATCTTGAATAGATCGGACATATTAGATTCCGCAGTACCCATTAAAATAATGAATTATTTAATTCAAATTTTAAAAAAAGGTCCAAAAAGATTCCAGACATTCCTCCTTTGTTCCATCGCTCCTCAGAGAAATGAGTGGTTTAGTATAAAACAATATTTAAATGCAATGATATTACGTTTGAAAATATGAATCTGAAGACTGAGTCATTTGATTCAAGGCAGCAGGTTAATGTGATTTAGATCTACTTTTCTAAAGTGTCCAATTCTACACGAGTCTATATGACACACTTTTTATATTTTTGACTTAAATAATATTTTTTTTTTTTCATTAATTTTCGATGAAGCATTTAATTTTCGAAAACACGTATAACTTCATAAAGTTGTTAATTACAAATTAATTTATTATACAAATACGTCATATATATTGATTTAACATTATATGACTTTGAGGTTATATTTATATATATATATATAACATGTTGTAATGTTGTATACATGATATTGTTATACACATTTCGGTTATAATATAATTATAATGCACTTGTATGTAATTTTGTATTAAAATAAATTAAACTATTAAAGTGTGTCAATTCATAATATGAATTGATTATCATAAGACACTACATATATATTTTATTCGTTATGTTATTAGTTTCTTATTTAAAAAATCAGTATAAAGGTAATATAATATTTTATGTATATAAAAGTACTATAGGATTTGAACATTATTTTAGCTAAAGAAACAAATATAAATTAAATTATTTTCTATAAGTAATAATTTTAAACTCAATTTTCGTTAATGTCGTTTCCGTTTATAATATATATCGTAATTATTTAAATGCTTATTCCTTGAGAGAGTTTAATTTGTAATTAGAAATTAATTAATAAATAAATATCTTAAAACCATATGGCAAGGATAAAAATTTAAATTGGCTCAACCCCTAATCCGATAGTGAAGTGATGAACTATTCGAAATTCGAACCTAAACGAACTTTCGTCCTTAAAATATTTATTTCAAAGTGTGGATTTTTCTTAGATTATCATTTCTAATTTTTTGGTTTGGTTCGGATTTGGACTTTAATGATTAATAATAAAACATTTAAATATTCGGTTGAAGTTCAAAAAATGTGTTTTGTAATTTTTTTATTTTTTTATTCGGTACAAATATTAGTGTTATCACTTCAACCACATAAAAACTTGATATGTGTACTTAAATGTATTATGAATATACTTAAATTTACAAGAATAGTTCTACTTTATGCATCTACTTGGTCTAAAAAAAGAATATCAATGTTGTAGTGTACAATAATGTTTGTAGATTATACAAATTTTTCGTTTGAAAAACTGTATTATTAAACAATAAATACTTGACTAATCAAACTTATTACTACATTCATGAAATATTATAATATAATTTAACTATTCTAACCTTTTATAGGTTATTAATTACACTATATTTACTTTGGGAATAGCAGTGTCGCTGATTTCAGTCTAAATATGTGGTGCAATTCTACAATGCATATCCACCCACCTCATATTTTAAGCCTCAAAAGTTAAACTCTCCAAAAAATTTAGATTATTTTTACAAACCGACAGCATCCTACCATTAATTTAAGTATATGATCTTAAGTAGATATTGGGCGTCACTGGGAATAGAGGATATTTATCTAGTTATAATAATGTGATAATAATGTAAAATATCCATATATTCTCCAATGGTGGATTTCATATTTTTTTTAATATAAAATTTTACTTACATTCTCGAAATAAATAGATAAATTATATAGGTTATGTACTATTCTGACGTTAGACGACGCTGTTTTACTTAACTACTAATTATTTGTAGAAAGTCAAAACCTGGTTGAACCTGGTTTTAAAAACATGCAGGGAAACTGGGAAAAATTTAACCTAGGTTTCATCGCGTAAATGAGATTTTAAATAAAAAAAGTGGGAATGTCGATTTTAGGCGATCCTCCTTCGTCCCTTCGGACCTCGGAGAAATTTGTGGTTTATTATAATAAAGATTTGAATGCAATAATATTGCATTAGAAAATACGATTCTGAGCGAAACTCAATATATTACAATACACTATATTAATAATTCATTTCAAAATTTTACTTCACTTCTATACTACCTATGTTAACATTCAAAAAAATTTTCAAGTCCCTACGATAAAAATTTAATTAGTTATCACGAAATTAAAAAAAATAAAATAACAGAAACCATAATTTTGCCGATTTTCTGCCATTTTTTGGTAGTTTTTTGTCTCCCAAGGAAAAACTTGAGAAATTTGAAAAATGAGCTAAATAAAGTACCAACTAGATATGATTTGCTACCGAAAACATTCCCTACTTGTGGTAATCGGACCATTATTTCTCCACAAAAAAAGTGTCTTCAGGTATAAAAAAAATATATCATTGTAAAACGATAACCAATACATTACTCGCTTCGCTCAAAATTTAATATAAATATTTAATTTATAAATAATAAAACGACTGTATTTATATATTTTTTTATAATGTCCTCCTATTATACAAAAATTTATAATAATAATGATTAAAATAATAGATACTATCAAATTTTGTAAGTGTTTTTTAATTATATTATACTTTTAATAAAATATAAATGTTATTGTTCATATATAATAAATATTAAATAGTATCTTGTTCATAAAGATTATAATTTATTTGAAAATTAATAATTATATTTACAGTATGTCAGAGTAAGTTGAGATCTTCATGAATACATAGATAATACCTATTCATGATACCTATATGGTTATAAAGGTTCCAAATAATATAATATTCTATAATTATCTTAAGATCATATTAAAATTTGTTGAATTTTTATTATATGAAATAAATTAAATAGGGTTTTAAAAAATTTATTTTTCATTAAAATATTTATATTTATTATTTTATATATTATTTCTACTATTTCTACTACTTAAACAGTTATTCGTTGTAATTTTTATGTTCAGATTCGTCTTACAAATAATAATATTCAATATATATACCAAAATGTTTACTTTTTAGTTTTTACTGTAATTACCTACTTGAAATTAAAATTTTTTTATTATGAAAATCATTAATAGTGTGTTTATAAATTTAATGTGCAAATATCTCTAAAATATAATAACATTTATAAATAAATTATCCTTAGCATCATTAAATTCATTTTATATTACGGGTAATAATTATTATTTATAAAACTACCTATGTTATAAAAGTTTTTTATCAACATTCCGAATAATTAGAAAATATTAAAAAATATTTATATTTATTTACAATTATTTATTAAGAGAATATGTCTAAAGAAGAAGTTTTCGATTTGTTTTATTTTTCTACTGGTAAGTACCTAATCTAAATAATAAAATTATCATATTGATTTATCAGAATAATAAACCAATGTGTATAGGTTGCATATAATTTTAAACACTAAAATAAATATTGTAACCTGTAAAATTTAATAATTTTTTTAAAACAAATATAGTTAAGTATTAAAAAAAAACACTCTACCAATAAAAATAATGGTTGGAAAAATTGTTTTTGTCTTCACACATTTACATCATTATTTCGTCATAATGTGTTGTATTCAATTTTAATATATTAGTTTCTGAAAATATTCAATCAAGTAAGAAATCTACTGTAATAATTTGCTGAAATACCTATATAAATACGCCAATAATATTAAAATACAGAAAATTTATAAAAGTGAACAAATTACGACAACCGCAGTAAAGCTAATAAATTAATTTAAATTATTATTTTGTATTAATATAATGATGAAAAAACATGTAGAATCTTTGAAATATATTTAATACATAAGAAACAATTTAAAAATATTGAAAATAGAATTAGAAAATGGCAAGGCCGATTATAGACGTTCCTTATTTGTCCCTTCGGTCCTCGGAGAAATAAGTGGTTTATTATAATTATTAAGATTTGAATGCAATGATATTGCATTAGAAAATACGATTCTGAGCGTATCTAAATATACTGCAATATATTATACTGATAATCCATTTCAAAATTTACCACAAATGTAAATTACATATGTAAATATGCAAAATAAATTTCAAATCCCTACGAACAATATTCAAGGAATTATCATTCCTTTCCAAGGAAAAACTTATCGGAAATTCAAAAATTGAGCTAAATAAAGTACCAAGAGGACACAAATTGCTACCGAAAGCATATCACAATGTGGTAATCGGACCATTATTTCTGAATGTATTCTAAATGTATTCATACATAAAAAAAAATAATAATATTTTTGTAGAAACAATATATTCCTCGCTCCGCTCAGAATCTAAAATGTAAAACTTACATATTTATAGATATTTTACTATTTAAATAAAATATACATTTATTTTAGATAACCTCTTTTTTGTAAAAAATTACTTTTTGGCTGCTATAAAAGCTAGTAAAAATCTTATAAGTATGTATGAACTTGAAAATTAAAATAAACAATTTTGATATAGAATATAATATTTATAGATTATAACATATTATTTGAATATCTAACATGATAATATTAATAATAATATATTAATATGTAGGTTATGTATAATAAATTGTACATTTTATGTATATATTATATAGGTTAAATTTATATCAAAAGTACATATGAAAAGCACACCCTTGTTATAAATTCTATGATTTAACATCATGGTATGTGCCTTTTTTCCGGGTGTCCTAAATATATTTACTAATTGCAATATCTCCGCAAAAAATTTAATTTGTTGAATGGGTTTTTTTTAAAAAAGTTATTTCAGGTAATGGGCTATTATACCTATATATACTCTTATATTATATTACTTCTATTATTTATTTAGTTTTAAACGACTAGAAAAAAAAATAATAATATTTTTTATTTTTTTAAGATTTACGAAATTTGAAGATGGCCAGTTAAAATCTATATTTCTTTTTAAAAATATTTTAATGTGATAAATATTCAATATTATAATACATAAATATTTGTAGCCACGAGATCGATGATAATTTTTGAGAAACATTGATAACAGCTAGATAATAATAATATATTTATAATAATTTTTCATTTTACAAAATAATAGAAAATGTAATTACAAAAACAGTAGGAATATCGATTGTGAACGGTCCTCCTTCGTCCCTTAGGTCCTTGGAGAAATTAGTGGTTAATTATATTTAAATATAATGATGTTGCATTAGGAAATACGATTCTGAGCACAACTCAATATATTACAATATGCTATAGTGATAATCCATTCCAAAATTTTACCACATGTGTAAATGACGAATGTAAATATTTAAAATAAATTTCAGTTTCATACGATCTAAACTTATTTAGTTATCAAGAAATAAAATAATGAAACCGTAATTATGTCAACTTTCAAGAACTTTTACTTCAAAAGCTTATGAAAAAAAAATTGTCAGTTACGATTATCAAAATATTTTGTTTACGATGTATTATTAAATTAAATCGTATATGTCTGGACTTCGATAAAATTTTCAAACCAATAAACTAAAAATTGCAGGAAATATTATTAAAAAAAACCAAAATTTTATACTTAGTCAGAAAATCAACCATTCGTTTCTAAATTTTCTCTTGTAATGAAGTTTACCTAAGTAAATACTCAAAAAAATATTCAAGTCCCTACAATCAAAACTCATTTAGTTATCACGAAATTAAAAAATTTAAAATAATAGAAACCGCACTTTTGCCGATTTTCCACCATTTTTGGTAGTTTTTCCCCTCTCACGGAAAAACCTTTGAGAAATTCGAAAAATGAGCTAAATAAAATACCAGATATACGCAATTTGCTACCGAAAGCATACCTTACTTGTGGTAATCGGACCATTATTTCTACCCGAAAAAGTGTCTACATACATAAAAAAAAAAAAACTTTTTAAAACCAATACATTCTTCGCTTCGCTCAGAATCTAAAATGATATCAGACATACGACTTTTAAAAACATGAAAAATTATAATGATCAACATCTTGATTAAATGATGAGGTCGAAATATCAAAATTTGCATAAATTATACACTTATACTAGCTATCTTCAAATAACGCATAATGAAAACATAAAATTTTATACTAAAGTAATTCTTTTACTAGACGTTTAAAACTAAAAAGCATATAGTAAATTGAAATACTATATCTCATTGCCGATGAGGAGCGGATCAATGAGTTCCAAACATGCACTATACGTATACCTATCCGAAATATAGGTAGTTTTCACATATATGTTATAATATTAAATTGATTATTCAAATCTCTTGCGATTATGACTGGACTCAGACGCGTACTGGATCAATTATTCATGCCGGTAAACTAGATAGAACAAGGGCCCACTTTCTACTTACTAATAGGAATGTGCACCTATAACATCGGCCAAGTTATCTACCAATTTCTTACTAAAGATAAAACTATAATATTACCATTTGTTTGCAATTATGAGTCCAGGTCTCATAATATTTAAGTGGGCTACCGGAGTTTTACCAGTATCCTGGTGGATGGTACGCACCTGATTGGTCCAATCTTTATGATTTTGTAAATGATATTATATCGGTATATGTTTAGTTCGTTGAAAAGGACTTTTTAGTCCGAAGAGATTTAAGAGAGTAATATGATCATTTAGTTTTGTGTGGATGGTTGTGAAGTCTACCAATTTTTCGGTGTATAAGAATCGCTGTTATTCCATGCGATGTTTCACGTGGGATTGAGAAACGGTCATTGCGGTAGGTATGAAAGTTGAATAGACTAAAATTAGGATGTCACAATATGTATGTCATGTTGTTTAATAAATGCAGTTAATTCGTGAATTTTGCTCGATATATCATTGCAGTTCCAAGACATAATGCGAATGCTACCCATCATGTCTGAAGGCAATTAACTTATTATGGACATGAGAGTGTTGATTAATTAGTGAGAAACTGGTTTATTATAATTAAAATTTGAATTCATTAACGTTTCTGAGTTAACTCATTATAGTAGAATATATTATACTGATAAGCCATTACAAAAGTTTACCACGTTTGTAATTTATCCATAAGAAAACTTTAAAAAATTGTATGTACCTACTTTCAAAATTGCTTTAGTTATTTATAAAAATTATAAAATAAATGTTTTCAAAATTACGATTTCCGTGAATTTTACCGTTTTTCGTCATTATTTAGTAATTTTTCTTTTCTCAAGGATAATTGTTTGAAAAATACGTTCAGAATCTAAAATAAAATATTTTTTATTGTCGTTTGTTTGTTATCTTTTACTCTGTTACACAAATCTCATTTTTTTTTTTGTCGTTGTTTTGTCAATATTACAAATTTCTACCAAAAAAACCATACTGTGAGTTTTTATGTTTATTCTATTATTAATCATAAAATATATTGTCGATGGGGATCAATTTCGATATGCCTTCTCCACCCTCCATTAACAGGACAACGATACGTAAGTACACAATAGTCCGTTACGTGGTCATCCAGGTTGGAGTTCAACTTTATTTCACTATTGCACAATTAACCGGTCACATAATTTTCCGCTCTGAAAATATCACCTCGCATGTGAAACCGAGTCTAGAAATTACCCCTTGAATCAAGCCACCAAAGTGACACCCAAGGACGTATATACTATATATATTACTAATGATATTTATTAATTATAGGATATAATTAATTAACGATTGTATAATTAATCAATGCTAATAATAATAATAGATAAGTTAAGTTGACTATGACCAACGCCGTCTAAAAAATATTGTTCCTAACAATAGATTTCATAAATTGATCTTTCAATTTAGGTATTGCATTCTCTGTCCTTACCTCTACCCAACCGACAGGTGATGGCCGTTAAGTTATCGATAAGTTATCGTCCCTATCGTAGTCATAATTGTCCCTGTTGTCGTCGTCAATCGAAAACAAAATATTTTCTAATTGGCTTGACCAAGAACCAACATCGACCTCTTTACATGTGATTAGTACCAGCCAGGTGGCAGAAAATGTCGTTAGAAATAAATTAAAGAACGTGTATACATTTGAGGAGAACATATATATATATAAATGAGGAGACGGAGACCGATATCGACTAATGTGATAAATATTCATAAATTCTATTGCGTTGGCTTTTCATCGATCAAACTGTTTGAACAGTGATATGACAAACCCAATATTTCATTGTTATAATTTGTTTTTAATCGTATATTTAGTTCCCTGACGTCACATCCCGACCGCAGACGTAATAATATTACAATAATCGATCGATTATAAAATAAAATGTTTCTTGCGAAAAAAAAAATAATTAACCAGGTTTAGTATAATCGTTTTGCAAACGACTCTTGTGTATGACTTATTTACCAAAAAAAAATCTAACCAACGACGTTAGTTTGAAATTTAATATTTTGTGGAGATGTTGCAATATTCATAAATGTAACTGAGACACTCTGTATAGTATACAGAGTCTACAGTGTATACGTTGAAATTAATCTCTTTTCATCGTGCATATCAATAGTAGTTCACTGATACTATAAGTGTCTTATATTTTGATAATTTAGAATTAAAAAAACAATCAATTTCACGGGTTGTTTTATCATAATAATTGTCTAAAATATTATATTAAATATATTATATGTTCTTATTGAGCATAGACAATTTGTATGCATTACTGATCAATTATACTTTATTGATTCTCCGTGTATTATTATTGTAATATAGACGAATTCTATAAAACTTCAAAAATTTCTGGGTGTAATAAAATTGCTCAAGAAATATTAGAATCCTAAAATGTAATTTTATTAATGTAATGTAATTTTTATATTTTAAAGATGCCAAAAACGTGTATGATTTTTGTAATGATAAAGTAAAAAATGATCAATTGAAATTAATTATTACAACTAATCCAGAAGCAGGTCCATCACGACCTTTCCAACATGACACCGTGCAGTATTTCACATAACTTACCATGGTCTTTTGGGAAGCATACATGAAAACCACATACAATTATTTATACATTATACAAGCAAAGAATTACATGAATATACTGATACAGTCCTTCAAAAAATTAAAAATAGTAACAGTGTTATAATAAGATAATAATAAGCTAATATAAAATTATTATATTCTGTAATTTTATGTTTTATTCTAATCATCACTCATTAGTGTACGTTTTATTATAATTTATATTTCTGGATGAATAATGTTATCGTAATAAAAACGAGTAAAATACAATAATATAAGAATTTTAAGAAGTTTCCAGATATTATGGTATCCGTCAGTAATAATAATTGACCTAAGAAACATGGCCGCTGAATTTTTGAAAAAAACAAAATAATACTTTGGTCAATCGGACGCGTTTATACTGGCAGCAAGGCAGTTTTACAATTAGTGTACAAGCGAATTACGGCCATTTATGTTAGAAAAAATATGGTTAGCTTAGGTTAACCTAACTATAACAATAACAACGTGCAGGATAATAACTACCCATATATTTTATAATAGTTAATTATTATATTTAAAACTCATTCCGGACATAAGTATTTAAAATTAAATTATACATTATATAGTTAGGTAAAAAATATGTATATACCTAATAATATACCTTTAACACATTAAAATAATCTCAGAGAAAAACGAACAAAAACTGTTTACAATTTTTATACAGAAAAGTGAAATAATTATTAATTGTTAAATCTATCTAAATAATGTTCCAATCATCCATTTTTTTTAAATTTATTGAAATTAATAAAAAAGTTATATTCGTCATAGTGTTGTTGATATCTTCAATAGCTGTAGTCACAAACCTATCAACAAATTGCTATCATATTTGATCATATATTATTATTATCAATAGTTGTTTAGACAGCCTAAAAACCTAATTGGTCTGAGAGAACCTATACTTTACTTTTTATGTAACAAAAAAACACAAATATTTACTATATAAAACATACCACTATATATGGGTGTAGGTTTTATTAGTTAGATTTATATAGCTTAATAAATGAAGAACTCGTCTGTTAAGAGTGTTTTTCAAAGGACAATTATTTCTAAAAGAAAATTTAACTATATTATTTTAACAAAAGTAGTTGGTCCAAAAACTCCACTAGGTAGAAAAATGGTACAGAAAAAACTATCCAAAAATAATGAAAATACGACCTAATCGAACGTCGACTCTTTATTGATGAAATTTATGTAGGTTATTATTTTATGAAAATTAAAGGTTTTAATGTGTTTAGAAACTTGAAATATTTTTTATATACAAAAATGTAATTATTAATATATGATTAATAATTTTTTACATTTTTACATTTGATAATTGTGTTTTATAAAAAAAATAATAATTACCAACTAGATTGAAAGAAAATATAAATATTTCCAACTGCTATTATTTGTTATTTTTATACATCCTTTAAAATCGATAGTTTTTTTTATAAATTATATCAGATACACTATGCTGTGTTATAAAATATGAATTTAAGTTAATTAATAAAAATATATACGACCGAGCTTTGTTTTCAAAACTTAAAATAATTGAAGAATGTAGTAAGTACAATATACTTTATATCAGCGTTCTCATGCTCAACTAAGATCGAACTTAAACCGTCTAAGGAATCGTCCGGTTTTTATTTTGTTTATAAATCAGGGTCAAGGATATTATAATACCACTGTAAATAAGTACGTTGCATTAAAAATAATAATAATAATATTTTTCAATACCATCGCGGCTTAAGGTTCGTTACCTTAGTTTTCTTTAAATATACGCAGAAATGATTTCGTTTGTACATTTTGCAGTAGAATAAATCGATCAAAAATTGCCATTTATTGTTAACGTGTGTTTTACAGTTTTGCGGGTCTTACACGCTCTGCCGAGTCGTGTTTTCTAACACAATCGACAAACTTATAATCAGATGTTATAAAACGTTTAAGAGTTCACCGGTGTGGCACATAATAATATGACACTACATTCCGATTATTTATTTCCGTAGATATATTGTTATACAGTCGAATAAAACGTTTGAGAAAACTGAGCACGTTCGCTGCGCGTCTAAATGTCAATAACAATATATGCATGTACTATCTATATATTATATTTTATACAAAACGTAAGATAATAATACACTTGTATTTGGGAAATCGAAATACACATTATTATTTTTATTCATATCGGCACAAGTCATAATGTACTTTAAAATGTGTTTGAAAACGAATAGACTTCGTAAAAAACATATATATATATATTGTTTATTAGCAAACTGATTGACGGAAAAAAAATTATACGTAAGAATGGAAAGAACGCGGAAACATAAATTAATCGGCGAGTACAATATTATTGTTTATTAACTATTTAAAATTTTAAATAACTTTACAAACAAGCGCAAACTTGTACGTACAATATATTACACAGTAAATAATATTTTAACAATATATTTGACACTACCGCGGAAGACACACATATAAATATTTAGTACTTAGACAACATACTATTTATAAACGTAAAATATAAATCGGATTGCGAGTGACGCGATTATCGGAAATCACTACGCTAAAAACTTTGTATATATATCCGGATGTGCCGTTAAAAACGATCTATCTACCTATCCGTGTACAGGGTGATTAGAATCTCGTGTTACAAAATTTATGAGTTTAATTTCATTTATACGTTTACAATATTATTTCCATTATCATTGTAACATAGTGTTCTGAACACCCTGTATAATCATTAATAGTACAATAATATAATATATTTTAGAATATAGCTAACATTAAATCATGATTTATTATTATTATAATTATTATTCATTGTATGGTGCAATTCTTGTCGTCCATCGATTGCTGTTGCGCGGACGACTGCGCGTGCGATGGCGGCGAGGCGGTGGTTGACGCGGCCGTCCGCGATTTGCTGCGCGGCGACCGGTGGTCGGCCTGCTGTTGTTGTCTGGCGTAGTACGCGATCGCGTCGTTGGGCACGTACGATATCCTGGCCGCGGCACCGGCGGCACCGGGACCGTACGGCCGGCGGGCCGGTAGCCGGTACACGGACAGATCGTCGAGTTCGCTGTCCGAACTGGACGAACACGTGGAACAGCAATTGTGTTCTGCGGTTGCCGCGGCGCCCGGGTCCCGGAAATCGGATTGTCGGTCGCGGCCACCGTCGTCGTGTGGCGCTGCCGGATTGCCTCGGTTATTGGCGCTACGACTCCGGCTCCGGTTCCGGTTTTTGCGGCCGTCGCGACGCCGGCGGCGGTTCCGACCGGAAGTGGACGGTTGGTCGGCCGACGACGACGCGGTGCCGTCAAAACGGACGGACCGCCGACCTGCCGCAGTCATCTCTGGCGTGGACGACGACGAGGACGGTACATCGCGGTGATGGTGCTGCTGCTGCTGCTGCTGTTGTTGGTGCGAAACCGTAGCTGTCGGCGCGGCGGCGATCGGTGGCCGGCGGCCGGACGTAAGCTGCGGTGGCGACGGATTGGTCGCGGCCGACGACGAGGCTGCGGTGAGTTTCTCGAACTCGGTCAACAGTCGGTCGGTAATGTCGTCGTCCGAGATGAGCTTTTCCAGAAACCTTTGAGGCAGTTTTCCGTTGCTCAACAATCGCTGTATCTCGTACAGCGTGTCGTTCAACCGCCCGCCGTCCGTCTGGTCCACAGTGGACGTTGCTAAATCGCGACCGACGCGCTGCCGGTGGCCGTCGTACGGTAGGCAGTCGTCCCTGTCGTAGTCATCGTCCCTGTCGCCGTCGTCGACCGTATCGTCGTCGTCATTGACCACGGTTACCACGCGCCTGGACTCTACCTGAACGATATCGTTGTAACGGCGAGGCCGTTGTCGCACGTCCAAGTCCGACGGACGGGCCGCAACCACGCGAAACGGTTGACGCGTTGGTGACGGTGAGATATCGCCGTTGTGCAACGTTCTCTGGCCCATTTTCGGTGACCGACACGTCGACTGTTGAGACGGCGATGGAGACCTGCGGAAAAATAGATAATTGTTTATTTGTACACAATTAATGGTGAAAGTCACCACGCATCGACAGATACATATAGATTATTGTCTCGGGTTTTCAAGTTTATCATCAGTTGTAGGCTGCCATCACGGACGCAACAGGTTCGATCTTTAGAATCGTGTACACATCGCCAACATAAACTGGTTATGTATAAATAAGAAATAACAGTACGACAGTGTGACGGTGAACCTATTATGACTCTGAAGATGGAACCTGCAGTGATTGCACCGAAACGTAGTCAGTCCACAACTGAAGCCTCGGTTATGATATTCAAAAAGTCTCGATACATATATTTGGTTATACACGAAAGTTATATTCCTAATATTATTATTTACTAACATATTTGCTATACATTTTAAATATTTCAAATGCTTTATCTCTCATTTAACACTCTACGCGATTCATGTATGCGAGCCTAACGAACTAATTACTTGAAGAGGGGTTGGACGTGGAAGTTCAAGCTCGATTTCCGGGTAGTCGCGTGTTTATTGCGCTTGGTCTCATCTGAATTTTGGAGCAAATCGGTCACAAACGGCAATATTTATACTTTTTCCGCTCCTGGCCAACACGATTTTGCCGTCTCAACCCTCTTCAAAAAAACCAGCACAAAATTTTTTAAGCAAAACAGAAATAAATTTACCCTTATTTCTATTCAAATATAAGTAGAAATACCAACATAATAAAAGCATGAAATGCACAAAAGATTTAAGAAATATAAAAAAATATATTTAAAACCATCAATATTTTTTTCGTTATAAAATATTGTTAGCACCCTTAGTAGTTAGTTCTATAAAAAAAAAATATATTAGATGAAATTTGATGATCTAGTAAAAATTTGCCACCCTTTGAAAAATTGCCGATAAAGGTAATACGAGACCTTCCCACCCTAAATACGGTCCTGGCTATAAACCAACTATTTGGTTTAATAAAACGGCAATTTCTAGTTAACTAAGAACCATTATCGACCTCTCGTCAAGTGATTATAGTGCCAGTCAGGTAGCATTGTATGTCGTTAGAAAGAAAATTGTTTTTCTAATTTTTAAGAAAACCATTAATTTATTGTTATTGATCCCCACTCGTTTAATTTAATTGTATATAAAAAAATATATATATTTTATATTTTAATTGTTTTTTAATGCATATAGACCAAATTTCTATAATTTGTGGGAGGTTAGCATTTTTACATTGACAAATTTTTCAAATTATTAGAATACTGTAAAAAATATTATGTATACCAATAAATTAATATTTTGGCAAATGAATATTGTATAGAATTTCTAAATTCTTTTAAAAGACTTGCGAACTTTAAATACATTCTGGGGTTTTAGTTGCAGCAAGATTTCGTTCGAAGAAAATGGCAATGAACTGTGTTTGGTGCCGAAAAACGAGGAGACGGAGGACGATTAAAGCGGCATCGGCGAAATTAATATTCATAAATTACATCGCGTTCGTTTTTTATCGATCACACTAATTGAACTGTTGAAATAGTGGGTTAACGTTAAACCCAATGTTTAATTGCTATAATTTATAACTCGTAATTTTAGTTTTCTGATTGCACAATCCGACAGCGTACGTAATAATATTATAATAATTATATGTTTCTTGCGAAGAAAAGAACAATAAACCACGTTTAAAATTATCGTTTTATTAATTTATTTACTGACAAAATAATCGAACCGACGATGACAGTTTGTAATCAAACTATTTAGTTGTTGAAGTTTTTTCCATTTTTTTTTTCTGTTTACCCCTATGAAAATTGATTTACTTCCAATGGAATTGAGCATTTAACTCAGTCTGCCGCAAACGGCCGTCATCGAACAATAATAATAAATAATAATAAAACAAAACAGAATTGTTGGGGACAAAACATTTCCAAAGAACAAACGCGTAGAAAACGAACCGTGAACGCGTTTACGACCGAGAAAAATCGGATAAAATAAAATATTTTATTATTCGTTCGGAGAGAGTTTTGAAATTCTAAAAACAAATGACGTGTAAAACGTGTAAATTGATATTTTACACCGACTATAAGTGGACATATTTTATATTAATATGTAGGAATCGATTTCAATGGACTGCAGCGAAATATATAATATAATATTTTAGAGATTCGGAACCGCTAACTATTGGAAAAAACTGACATTTCCGAGATAGATTTTTTGATTAAGCGTCAACGATCTGCGTGATAGGTTTTGAGGTAAGGTTAAAAGAAGCGAATTAATATAATTTTCAAGGGAATTAAATTGTTTTTATCTATCACACACGCGTCTTTTTAGTAAAATATGTTTTTTTCGAAAATCACTTTAAAAAATAACATAGTTTTATCGTCTTTGCAGATGATTTGATCCGCGTTAAAAACGCGTCATTAATTATAATAGTCCTTCGACATTGTTATCCACCTGCCAAACGATATTTGATAAAAAAAAGGACAACTTTTTAATATTTTTTACATTAAAAATAATTGTATAGGTGATTCTATATCGATCTAACTTAGTGGCGTATTTACGGGGGGTGGTATGGGATAGATCCCTCCCTTGACCTATTTTATTTTAGTCACATTTTTCGAAAACTGATATCAAATTAATTATTTTGTTTAACTACCTATAAGTATAAGAAATTAAAGAAAATAAGAATATCAAAATTGCAAACCTAACACTATCATTGTTTACGATAGTGAGAGAAAAGGGAGACTTCATCTTGGTCAATGAAATATTACCTTCCCAAATCTCCTCTTGACAAAATTCCAAATAAGCTACTCATCTAACTATTAAATATAAATTCTATATAAAGCAGAAGAAGCATCAGGGATGGAAAAATAAATACCTATATGATATAATAAAATCATACGCCGTAAATAAAATAATATCAGCAACGAGCCGACGTTGATATTTATATTTTATATTGGTGATAATTAGGTCCAGAAAGTTGTTGTATTTGAAAATGTTATTTTTTTATCAACCATTTTATTGTTATGTAAGCTATAAATCTATTTTATGTAAATAAGATATTATTATAATTTAGTGTAATTTTTGTTACTTTGTAAATATTTATAACAATTTTACTAATATTTATGATTTTTAAATTATTAAATAACATTTTAAAATGTGGTATATCTTCATTCTATTATTGAGAGTCTGAAGAAATCATTAATCTTACAGTGTAATTATTTTAAGGTATGCAAATTACAATTTGTTATTAACTAATTTAATATTAAGGTTAATGAAAATCTAAGAAATCATAAAACAAATAATTCAAGTGTTAATTTTAGTTATATTATAGTCCCCAGGAATGTATTCATTTAATTATTTTTCTTTACTCATTTCTATGCTAATAATTCATAAACAATTATGGATGTTATAATAATATTTCGAGTTAATTTTTAATAAACATTTTTAGTGCGATTTTCTGTGCACTTTTATAAATTTTTTACAGCAATATTGCAAACGTTTTTATACAACGTTTATGCAAAAAATAAAAACGTATTTAAATAAAACCTACGCGATTCCGTTGGTCGTCCGTCTGCCGTTGTAGACCGGCGAGTCGGGCGCGGTAACAACAGGTTGTCGCTGCTGCTGCTGCTGCTGCTGCTGCTGCTGCTGCTGCTGCTGCTGC